>MDKH01037506.1:0-11189 GCA_005239495.1 Nicotiana undulata
GAAGGTGTCAAGGCTTGTGGTATATTTGCATTATCATGGATTCTATCCATCAGTATCAGGAAGGTAAAGGTAATGACTTTAAATTCGCAGGAAGTCTCCTCAGGGTAAGTATTTCTAATGTGGTGCATTTGGGGATAATTGAGGGAGTATTCAGCGACTTATGAGCCTTAGACGGTATATTTTCTATGATCGGGTTACGTGCGGTGAGTCGGGATTGAGAATTGCGGTTTTATGAAAAGAAGGAGTATCAATTCGAAGGTAAGTCAGAAGAAACTTGGATAAATGGGACAGCTTGGTAGTACGTCGGATCGGCATGATAAGGGATATGGTTAGTTCTTTTGGTTGTTATAAGGTAATGAGTTGTTACAAGTGTTTCTTAGCAATTCCTTTGGAATTGGTGGCATGCGTAGCTTGGTTGAGTTAGAAGGATTCAGTCCTTGCGGTTTGGTGTTGTACAAATGTGATTCGGGAGTTCTTGGTGGTTTCTACCACGGTTAGAGATGTATATTTCTATTGGTGTGAGGGCCATATGATGTATAGTGGTTTTGCTTCTAGATGGGATCAAGTGGAAAGTTCTTGGCTAGTTGGGTACATAGTTGTTTGTGGGTAGGAAGGGAGCATGAATTTCTCATATTTATCATAGGATTGCATGGCGTATGTGGTATTTTGTGTATAGTGGAGAGTGGCATACGTGAGGTCACAGTTCAGTTTTGGAAGAAATGTCAGAACTGGCAGTTTCAGATGATTAGGTAAAGGATACCACTATTGTGGATGGATGAGAGTATACATTCATTAAGGACAATGTGTTTAAGGCAATGTGTTTGAATAAGGGTGCTTCATTGGGGTTATGACGCTCTCTTGTTGAACCGACTGCTGATATTCAAGGTTTCTTGGTAGCACAGAAGAATTATGGGGGTATCCCCCATGGAATGATTGAGTATCAGGGATGTGTTATATATTCGGGCGGTGGAGTAGAGATTAGATATAGTAAATTTGTGCGCTTCATGGACTTTGAGAATAAGAGTTCTAATAAATGGATTATTTTATAGTTGTGAACTACGAGGATGCGAGCAAAGCAAGGCAGGTGTTAGTATAGGTCATGGTTCAGTCATTATGAACCTTTGGAGAGTTATCTACTTGTTGGGGATGACCAGAGTTGATTTAAAATATAATTATTGGTGGGCCAGTATGGGTGTGTGTTCTACACTGAGTCAGAATTGTTGACCCCAAATTGCTATTGTTGAGGGATGTACCATTTGGTTGTCACTGAGCTTATTCGTATTTTGGAGTGATGTATGAGTTACCTTTCGGTGTTTCGAGGAGTTGGTGATCGTTGGTTATATATGTACATAGGGTGTAGTTCTATCGGGGCTTTATAGCGAGAATTGAGTAAGGTAAGTAATTGGGTGTTGCAGGATTGAGACGTATTGGAGATTTTCTTCTGGTTCGGGTGGCATGGTATCGCCCGATTTCCCCATGGTTATGGCAAGGAACTTTGAGTAATTGATGTCGAATTTCGCATGATTATTGATTTTGAGCAAGGTGGCTTGGAGTATGTCATGTGGTCCAGCGATTGGATGGGATCACGCTTTGCAGCTCAGTTAGGTAGAGGTATGATCCTTGGTGTCAGATTTGTGTGATATGGGTTCACGATGTGTATCAGACTTTTAGCATGATGTGGTAATGGCAAGTGTTAGTGGCAGTATAGTCCTCCCGTCTAAATCTTCTATTTTATGAATTGAGCTCCTGGGATGTTGTTATTGAGTACACGAGTTGCACAAGTTATGACTCTGGAGGGTATTGATGCTGATCGGACGAATGGTTGCTGGTTTCTACGTGTTTCCCTCATCATCGGCACCATATGAAAGTGTTAAATCAAGGCTTTGTTTGATAAGAGGTTATTACCGGTATTGGGTTGTTATAAACAGCTATTGTGATTAGGAGTCATCGCTATGGGTGGTTGAATCATGTGGTATATTATGTGATTTCATCTTGTGTTGCGGATATGGCTTGATACAGCGGGTTCAGACTACTTCAGCTTATAGTTCTGGGATTTGAATTTGTAAATCATTTCAGAAGTGGAACTTGGTTCTAAGTTTTGTGGGTCAAGGTTGGATTTTGAAATTTCAACTGTGTTGTGCTATTAGACCTTTATGGGGTAGAGTGACGTGGGATCACCTCCGAATATGTGCATGGTAGGTTACACAACAATTTTGGTGGAGTTTGGAACAACTCAGGGCACTTTCAAGGACGAACGTATGTTTAAGTGGGGGAGAATGTAATGACCCGGTCGGTCGTTCCGTAAAATTTGCATTTTTATTACTGTTTCTGCCTTGTCATAGCTGGGTTATACTGTTCATGATGTGTCAGAGTTGGTTAGCTCGGGTTCGGATGAGTCATAGAAGAAATTGAGACACTTAGTCTCTGAAAAATAGCCTTAGAGTTGGAAAACTCAACCTGGAGTTGACTTATTGGTAAATGACCTCGGAATGTGGAGTGTGTTCGGAATGTTTTTGTGATGTCCGGTGTAGGATTATGCTTGAACTGGCGAAAGTTAGCCTTTGGCAATTTCCGGTCGGCAGTGGAAAATAGGCTATCGGGGTCGGAATGTCCGACAGTTGGAACAGGTTCGTATAGTCATTTTGAATATGTCTGCAAAAGTTCGGGTCAATTGGAATTGTTTTGGGTAGTTTCGGCATCGTTGGTGGAATTTAGAAATTTCAATGTTCATAAGCTTGAATTCGAGGAATTTTGGAGTTTTGATGTTGTTATTGATGTTTCGAAGACTCGACTAAGTTTGAATGATCATTTAGGACGTATTGGTATGTTTTGTTGAGGTCCCGAGGGCCTCGGGTGTGTTTCGGGTGGTCAATGGACCAACGTTTGGCTTAAAGACTTGGCAGATTTTCTGGTGTTTTTTTCATCTGGTTTTCTTTTCCGCGATCGTATAAGTAGTCCTGCAATCGCGTAGGCTTAGCAAGGTGGGGTCGAAGTTTGTTCTTCGCGATCGCAGTAGATGGGTCGCGATCGCGTGGGCTGAGAAGGTTGTTAAGTGCGATCGCGTGAAGGAGTCCGCGATCGCGTAGAGTTTCTGAGGCGCGTGTGGTAGGAGGCTGTTGTGCATCGCAATCGCGTGAAGGGGATTGCGATTGCGTGAGTTTGGACCAAGCTGAATCGCGATCGCGTAGGATTAAAATCAGGGGCTGTTTAGTTAATCTCCGCGGTCGTGACAGGATGTCTGCGATCGCGTAGAAGGAATCGCTGGGCAGAATGTTTAAGTTCAAAAACGAGGGTTTTAGCCATTTTTCAAAACCTCCATTAGAGAGCTCGGGAAAAGGGAGATTTTGGAGAGATTTTCCATGGGAGTCTTGTGGTAAGTGTTCCCTAATCATTTTTGGTCTAATTTCACGAATTAGTATTGATTATTACCGTATAATTTATGGAATCAAAGTAGAAATTGGGGGAAAAGGGGAAGAAAAGTTGGGAAACTCTTTTGATGATTTGAAGGAGTAATTGGGGTTATATTTTGGTAAATTTGATATGGGTAGACTCAGGTGAATATAAGGATTTCAGTTTTGTAAATTTTTCCGAATTCCGAGACGTGGGCCCAGGGGTCGGGTTTTGACCAATTTCGGGATTTTTGAGTATTTTAGATAAATTTCGGTTGGGCTTCATTCCTTAGCATATTATGATGATATGCAACTGATTGTTGGTAGATTTGGAGAATTCGGAGGCCGAATTTAGAGGCTAAGGCACTGTAGAGTAGTATTTTAGCCGGGTTTGAGGTAAGTAACGGTTCCAAACTTGGAACTGAGGGTTCGAAACCCCAAACTGTCTGATATTTGATGTTAATTAAGGTGACGCACTTTCCAAGTGACGGGCATGAGAGCGTACACCAGATATTTGTAGCCTGGCTCATCCCACGCCACTGCCTAATGGTTATCTCATGTTGATATCGGTACTGTGAAGTTTGCGTTTACCTTGAACGCTATAGAATCATGCTAAGTATAAATGGTAAGGCTTTACGCCGATATGTTTGTGACATGTAGTCACCTAATTGATTGAAGCTTTAAATCGGAACGGTCGATTATTGTTGTCTCTGTTTATTATTAATGTTTTCATGTAGTCGGTTCTGTTATAGTATATTTCATGCCTCAGTCTCAGAAATTGTTAATTACATGCATACTTATCATTGTTTGGGCTGATTTATACATCTGTGAGCCATATGAGTGAGACTGGAAAAAGGTATTGACTGAGTGAGGCCAAGAGCCTGGTATTAAGACAGTTATGAGGTTGGATTGCACACCGCAGCAATCATTGAATCATGCCTTCGTTGGCTTGATATAACGCTTGGGCTTATAGGAGCCCCTCTAGAGTCTTTAAACTCCCAATGAGCGTACAGATATTTAAGGATGGATCTTCCCTGGACATGGATCTTGTCCGAATGATATGTTCCGGAGATGTACCTTCTCCGTGGTGTTTATGTTCCGGAGATGGATCTTTTCCGTGGTGTTTACGTTCCGGAGATGGATCTTCTCCGTGGGGTTATGTTCCGGGGATGGATATTCTCCGTGGGGCTGGATTGGCCTTTATCCTCAGTACTAGGTGACTGTGTCACCTGTGTTATGTAATATCTGGGATGGACCTTCCTTGGGACGGAAGGCCAGATTCTAGTACTGAGTGGACCACCTTATGAGAGTTTGATTATTGAGTACACGTCATTCTTGATTCTATATGAATTCATGCAGGTATGCAGGGCTACAAACAATAATGGATGCATCTTGTTTATTTTCTAATATATTACTATCATGTCCAAGTTATATACTGTTGTTCATAACTATCGGAGGTTTAGTCCGTCACTACCTCTCAGCCCGTAGTTTGGTTTCGTTACTACTGAGTTGGTGTACTCACGTTACCCCCTGCACCTTGTGTGCAGATCCAGGTACACCGAGATTCAGCTCTGGATAGCGAGTGGCAGCAGTTTCATCAGAGTTGACGAGGTACCAGCTGGCGTCCGTGATCTCGTCATCCTCTTCCCTTTCTACCTGTCGTATTTATTTTAGACTCTGATAGTCAGTTTTCCCTCTTGCTACATTTATGTATTAGCAGCTCATGACTGTGTGACCCCGGATCCGGGAGTTGTAGATTTTGGGTTTTTGGTTTCATAAGTTTCCTTTAAATACAGTATTTGGTATATTTAATTTCAGGCAGTTTAAAAAAATGGTAATTTACTTGATAATGGGTTCTAGTTTTGTTACAATTGAGTGGCTGGCCTGGTTCCACGACAGGCGCCATTACGACCCCGGAATTGGGTTGTGACAAGAAGTGAGTCCTTGTTGTTCATTATGGTGAGATTTATGTAATTTTTCCTAAGTATTTTGTTTACGAGCTGTGATTTGATACTCAATCGAGATGTAAGTTCAGTGAGCGTTATGATTTTGATCAGCTGAGATGAGTTAGTGGGGAATTTCAATTGGTATGATATAGTTTTTGGTATGTGATTCAGAGTTGAGGGCGAGGTCCTCGTGATATTTGTGATTCGATATGTTTGGACCGGGCTGAGTACCGCGGTGGAAATTTTATCGGGATGGAATCCTTGTGATTTGTTCATATGCTTTGCTTCTTCCTTGTTATATTGATTTTGGTAAGTCAGTATTGACAGAGAGTGGTGCCTATGAGCTTGTTTGATAGTTCCCTTATGTGTTTCTCTTTTCATATTCAATCATTTTCGCGTTGTAATTATTGATTTTTAGCCTGCGAGGTGAGTGCCTAGGTGGCATTAAATGTGACTTGTTAATCCGGAAAAATAATTATGAGGTCTTCATGC
The DNA here is from genome assembly GCA_005239495.1 of Nicotiana undulata. Classification (NCBI taxonomy): domain Eukaryota; kingdom Viridiplantae; phylum Streptophyta; class Magnoliopsida; order Solanales; family Solanaceae; genus Nicotiana; species Nicotiana undulata. The sequence goes on from MDKH01037506.1 coordinate 5,828, forward strand.
CTCGCATCTCGTTGTTAATAAAGTGGAGGTTTGAAATGAGATTTTGTTAACATGAGGTTAATTGATAATGTTGTAATCGATTATGAACAACTATCAAGACCAGAGATGTAGTTATGCCAGTCATATTATGTGTTTCATGTCCAGATATCATTATAATAATGCACTGCTTGTAATCTTGAGATTAGTTTTATTGATATATAAATTGTGATGCTTCTTTGGGTTGTGGATGTGTTGTTAGGATTTGTTTTGGTGTTACTCTAACAGGTGGATAGGCCCAATTGCAGGGGAGACTCTGCCAAAATTTCTGAAAAATTTACGAGTTAGTAAAATTGGGAGATTGAGATGTGTGAAAGAAGAGATAAGTTATGTTATGTGTTTGGGGTGGACTCTACTTCTCATTCGAGGACGAATGATCCTAAGTGGGGGAGATTGTAACACCCCGAAAAGTTGTTAAAGTACTTAAGCACTATTAAGAAAGTCGATGCATGCTAATTATATCATTTTGTGTGCCGACAAGGACTGTTAATACGATCGATATCAATTGGATATGATAATGAGTGTACGAGACTTATTATAGGTGATATGGGGTCTAAGGAGTCTCCTAAGTCTAAGTCAAGTTGGAAAATTTCATGATAGACCAAAGTTTCAAATGAGTACGCACAAGATCTAACTTTGGACAATAATATCTACATATATATAAGAATTTATGTGATGAACAACCTATTAAATGAAAGATCATCGAGTCTAGTTTGTAACGCTTCAAACCGCTCATCATTTCGACACTCCTACAAGAAGTTATGGCCAAATTACCAAAAGCTGGTAAACCTTTACACTACCGCGCCGCCCCATGCGGCGCCCGATGCGCCGCAGCTGTGCAAATTCTTGTTATTTTGGAACCCGTTCCTATTTTGATATAAGACCTTCGGGGGTTATTTCCCCACTTCATTTTAGGCGGATTTTTGAGCTCTTCTCCACTCTCTCAAGCCCTCCAACTCCTCCCATCTTCAAGGTGAGTAATTCCTACTAAGTCGGTGTTTCATTCCATCAATTCAACCCTAAAACTAACTCAATCCACCATCAAATCCTTAGATCTTCAAGAAATTTCTTCAAGAATTCAAAGGAGGGTTTTGCAAGATTCCTTCCAAAAGGTAATCCCACACTTTTAGACTTAAATATATCGATTTATTATGGGAGCATTAGTATGAATTAAGTATTGGAACTCTTGGTATAGTGATCGGAAGTCATAAATTCCCAATTTAAATACACAATTATTGTAGAGATTGAGAGGTGATTATTTGATGAAATTTGTTGGTTGGGTGTGGGTGGATGATCATACATGTGATGTTGGAAGTTATAAATTATCTAAAAATGAAGGTGGGATAAGTTGTTGGAAAATGGTGGTAGTTGGATGAACTAATTCTATGTTTACGAGATTTAAAGATTTATGTCTACTAGGTGTTTGATAAAATGTCTAAATGACTTATTGTATAGAAACCTTGCTAATATTGGTGCAATTGTGTTGCATTGTTGTAGATTGAAATTTTGTTAGTATGGTGGACCATTGTAGTATTATTAAGGGGCGAATTTCAGATTTTAGCCGTCCGGAGGCCTTTTCACCTGAGAAGTCCATTTTTGAGTACCGAGTTGTCTTCTTTGAGGTAAGTGTCTTGCCTAACCTTGTGTGGGGAAACTACCCTTTAGGATTGAGTCTTCCTTGTTGATTGTAGTCCGTATATGCAAGGTGACAAGTGCGTACTCGGACTTATTTGCAATTAGAGTGCCCTTTTAGGATTCGTAGGTTCTTGTGTTACCTGTATATGAATTGTAATTGCTACATTTGAATCCTTGGTTGTTAATTTCATCCTTTCTTGTTAAAATTAGAATTACTTGCTTTTGTATTCCTTCATTGGCTATTTGATCTTAATTGACTTAACTAAACATTCTACCTCTCTTATCATCATGCTATATTTCTTCTTAAATTACCTAATTGACTGTAATTAGTGTCATCTAGCCCTATAGTTTACCTTACTAGGTCTAGTTGTTAAACATTTATGTTATTGATATTCATTGATGTTGTCTATTGCTGGGCCTTTGTGCAATCCGAGTTTTATTCCGTGAAGTTAACTGTTTAGGCGAGATTGGTTATAGTTGTTTTCCCTTGCCAGGATGATGTTGTTTTCATTGTTGATTCTCTTGCCGGAATGGTATGATTTCTATTAATGTTTGTGTTGTCAATGATATTATTTTGCATTATTGACCCCCTTGCCGGGATGTTGTGATTTATGGTTCCTATTGTTGATTTTCCTTGCCAAATTGTTGTTCTTGATATTATTTGAGTGAGGAAGAGTGTAAAGCATAGGGGACATTCCATGCCATGTTTATGTTATTTCAGCACGAGGGGACATTCCTTGTCATGTTTATATTTTTTTAGCACGAGGGGACATTCCATGCCATTTTTATGATATTTTAGAACGAGGGGACATTCTGTGCCATGTTTATGTTATTTTAGCACGAGGGGACATTCTGTGCCATGATCATGTTATTTTAGCACGAGGGGACATTCCGTGCCATGTTTATGTTATTTTAGCACGAGGGGACATTCCGTGCCATGTTATGATATTTTAGCACGAGGGGACATTCTGTGCCATGTTTATGATATTTTAGCACGGGGGGTCATGTCGTGTCGTTTTTATTTATTTATTGTGAGGATGAGAGTAAAAGCATGAAGGGTGATGTCGTGCACTTGTCTTTGTATAATTATGTCTGTGGATTCCTGTTTGATATTTTCCCGCACTTGTTTATGTCTTGTTATTGTTTCCGTTGTCTACTCCGTGATATTTTCTATTGATATTTGCTTCATCATGATTGTTTCCTATTTGATATTTTCTGCACTTGTTTAAGTGTTAATATTGCGTTGTTTCAATTTGGATATTCATATTGATCTCTTACTGCATTATTGGCAAGACTTGAGATTCCTCCTGTACTGCATGGCAAATTCCTGAGTTTCGGACTGAGTTCAGTAGATTTATCTTGAGAAGACTATGAACAAAAGGTTCTATTGAAAAGTATTCTTGAAAAGTTAATGGTTTCGAGGGAGATTATGTCTGAAGGTTACATCGATGGTATATTTGAAAAGCATTCGTCTTGCATAAAATGATATTTGGAAGCCACTTATTGGGAAGGCATATTTGGAAATTTTGTATTTTGAAAGAAACTATATTTTTGGTATTTCTCTCTATTAAATATACGTATATATACATTTGGAGAAAGTATATTTTCAAAGGAGATCTTTCTATACTAAAATGGTTATATTTGCGAAGTCTTTTCATATGAACTGTTGTTTAAAGGTTTCCGCCAGTTTATGGATTTCAATGGCTAAGGACCGATGTGAACAAACAGACGTAGAGTTGAGTTATTGGTATTCTCTATTGCGTTGTGTTTTCTTCCGGTTTGGCTTGTTTTTTCGTCCATCTTTCCGTGTATATTTATGTTGTTTTCGTTGGTTGATTTCTGTAATTTCCTTCCGCATTATATTGCCATTGTTGTAAATTATTCCGTGAAGTCTTAGATAGATGCAGTGTTCGGATTTCTCTATATTCATGTTAGTTATTTTGTAGATCAGTGGTGTCTTGACTAGTCCTCGTCACTACTCCACCGAGGTTAGTCTTGATACTTACTGGGCACCGTTGTGGTGTGCTCATAATACACTTCTGCATATTTGTGTATGCAGATCCAGGTATATATTGTAGTAGATGCGGGGATGATTGCCGGGGAGACTCAAGGTAACATGTTGATGCGTTCGCATGCTTCAGAGTCACCTTCTTATAAGTAGTATTAATGCACTGTTGTGTTTATTTCCAAACAGCTGTATTTAGAAGTCGTAGGAGATTCGTAGAGCTTATGACTTATATTATCGGTTTTGGAAAATTTGTAAATTCTGTCAAGATTTCTATATCGAGACTGTTAGATTTTCTTTTATTATTGTTGTTATTCAGTAAATGTTAGGCTTACCTAGTCCTTAAGACTAGGTGCCATCACAATACCCAACAGAGGGAAATTTGGGTTGTGACACTGTATAAATTTAAAAGTTTAAGACCATAACAAGAACCCCAAAGCACACAACTTTCCATAGGATGCATATTAGAAATCTCAACATTTTCCCAGAAATGATAATTGAGACTGTTAGATTTTCTTTTATTATTGTTGTTATTCTGTAAATGTTAGGTTTACCTAGTCCTTAAGACTAGGTGCCATCACAATACCCAACAGAGGGAAATTTGGGTCGTGACACTGTATAAATTTAAAAGTTTAAGACCATAACAAGAACCCCAAAGCACACAACTTTCCATAGGATGCATATTAGAAATCTCAACATTTTCCCAGAAATGATAATTGAGCTTTCCCACATTGGGTTGTTGGTTTATAAACCTGAATGAGGGTCTAATATTCTCTTGATAATAGTACTATTGTGTATACAACGCTCTTTCTCATCGATAATTTGAGAGCTGGATGTTTGAACATGAAATCCAAGAGCACCATGACTTAGAAACACTCTTGAATTGTAAGAGGGATTTCACTGGTAAATTCGAGAGAATGTTGATAGTGATTTCGTCGGGTTCATCTGCCATTAGCTCTTTCGGGTTTTCAGCGTGGAAGAGTTGTGTTAATACTTGCCACGATCAAAACACTAGGGTTTTTAGTTTTGTGCAGTGGTAATTTTCGTTCCTATACCATATAGAAAACTATATTACGAAAAATATTTATAGTTTGCATATTACCCGCTATGCTAATAGTATTTTTACAAAATATAGAGAATTCATTAAAAACAGAATCATTCTAGTTGTAGGCTCCCTTATTTAGGCGCGCGAATATTGGGGTATTAAAGATTCTTCCAGATTTTTTCAAACGCAAATCATGCTGTATTAATTTTCGGTTGTTTCTATTCAAATTTTACGACTCTGTTTTTGCGATACACTCTGTTTCACCATTTTTTCTGATTTCACAAATCAAAATCGACTAAATTTGCTACAATTTTTCTGCAACAAACGCAATTATGTCGAAAATCCCAATTATACTACAACTGAATGGGAATTGGGATAGCTATAGGAAATATAGAGAATTTCAGGTCGATGGAAGTGCGAGTTATAGTCTATTGATTTCTACAATGGCAGAGCATCTAATGATCGATACATATGAAAAAATAATATAAATCAAACACATTGTCAACGAGCATTGTCCTCCAATAGAAATTAGGAACGATATGGTTGTTCGTGTATACATGGAGACTTAAAAGGAAAATAAAAACTTAGGATCATATCCGCTATGTATAACAGTTCGCGATTTCAATATGGAATTGAGTATC
>ML287319.1:0-97639 GCA_005239495.1 Nicotiana undulata
TCAACCGTTATACATATCACAAGGAAACCATCTCAACAACCAATACTCTTTCCAAATAATCACTACAATATCTAACAAGAGATCAACAAGGCCAAATAGTCATAGAAGCAATAATGAACATATAACAATTAAGATAATGATCAAATAAGTGGGGAACGAGAAGGGGGATTATGTTTAACAACCAATTTGGGAGGTGCATAGATACTCGTCACCACACCTATACACCACGCCCATGCATTTCACATAATAAACAAGTGGGGAGTCCTATTCCCTCAAGCCAAAATTAGACCAAACACTTACCTCAATTCCGCATGCCACTAACAACTCAATTATTGCTTTTCCTTTTGAATTCACCTCTAAATTGCTCGAATCTAATCAAAATTAACTTAATATCATTAACTAATGCTAAAGGAACTAACTTTATTGAAAAATATAATTTTTCCTAAGTTTTCTAAAAAAAAGTGAAAACCCGACCCTGAGCCCGCTTGGTCTAAACTTGGGGTTCGGACCAAATTACGTTTACCCATTCACCCACGAACCCAAATATACAATTAATTTCGAAATCCGACGTCAATTCGAGGTAAAGATTCGATTTTTATAAAATTTCCTAATTCTACCCAAACCCTCAATTTTTACCATGAAAATTCTTAGTTTTTTTATTTAAAAGTGATGAAAAATAATGGGTAATTGAAGAAGTAAAGTTTAGAATTGATTACCTTTCACTTGGGGATGATATTTGGTGAAGAAATTCGTTCCTAGGCTGTGGGGTTCGAAAATTTGAAGAAGAAGAAGTCTACCTGTTTTGTATTTATTTTTCTGTCAGCTATTCTGTCTCATTTCTCATGGCAAACGATACCTAAACTTGATTTTCTTGTGTCCAATGGATTCCTTGTGAAATTCTAATGAATTTAGGCTTTTGAATCACTCAATTTAACCTTATAATGAAGGAGATATGCAGGTTTTAAGATTTGCAAATAGTGCAGGTTTTTAATACGCCGTCAGGGGCAAATTCGTAATTAACCAGAAAAATCTGGGCAACCTTGATAAAATGGCCATAAATTCCTCATACGATGTCCAAATTCGATGCTTCTTTTTGCTACGGGTCCGTAATTATGATACGGATCTAATACTTCATTCAAAACATAAATCGGAGCTCATTTGTTCAATATGATATCATTTATGTTTGAAGAAACGACGTCGAAGCATAAGAAAAAACGATCGCAACACAACCCAAACCTATTTGAAACTCACCTGAGCCCTCGGGGCTCTAAATCAAACATGCACGCAAGTCTAAAATCATAATATGGACTTGCTCCTTCGATAAAATCATGAAAATAACATGTAAAATAACGAATTAAACCTCAAAACTCATTATTTTCCTCAAAAACACTTATAGTTCATAACTTTTCAACCGGATGTCCCAATCACGTCAAACGAACTCCGTATTTCACCAGATTTCACAGGCAAGGCCTGAATATCATAACAAATCTATACCGGTCTTCAGAACCAAAATACGGGCCTGATACCAATGACTTCATACATTAATTCTTTTCATTATTTCATAATATATTTCAGCAAAATAATTTCATTCAAAAATTGATTTCTAAGACTTGGGACCTCGGAATTCATTTTCGGGCATACGCCCGGGTCCCATAATTTACTGCGGACCTTCCGGGATTGTCAGAACACAAATTTGAGTCCGTTTACTCAAAATTTTGACTCAAGTCAACTAAAACCAAATTTTGTAATTCTAAAAAATTATTGTTTCTTATATTTTAACATAAAAGCTTTCCGATTTCACGCCCGGACTGCGCACACAAATCGAGGTAGTTAAAATTAATCTTTTTATGGCTAATAAGCCTAGAACGGAGTCTAAATTCATAAAATGACCCCTTGGGTCATCACAGTTCGAGGCCGAACGTTTATTTTAGAGGTGGAGATTGTGATGACCCAAGGGGTCCTTTTATGAATTAAGACTCCGTTATAGGCTTATTAGCCATAAAAGATTAATTTTAACTACCTCGATTTGCGTGTGTATTCCGAGCGTAAAATCGGAAAGCTTGTATGTGAAAATATAAGAAATAATAATTTTTAGAATTAAAAATTTGGTTTTAGTTGACTTGAGTCAACATTTTAAGTAAACGGACTCGGATCTGTGTCTCAATGATCCTGGGAGGTCTGCAGTAAAATATGGGACTTATGCGTATGCCCGGAATTGAATTCCGAGGTCCCAAGCCTTAGAAATCAATTTTTGAAAGAAATTATTTTGCTGAATTATTAATGAAATAAAGAAATGAATTAATGTTTGAAACTGTTGGAATCGGGCCCGTATTTTGGTTTCGGAGCTCGATACAAGTTTGTTATGATATTTAAGCCTTGTCTGCGAAATTTGGTGTGAATCGGTATTTATTTGACGTGATTCGGACGTCCGGTTGATAAATAGTGAACTTTAAGTGTTCTTGAGAAAAATAATGAGTTTTGAGGTTTAATCATAGTTTTACATGTTATTTTCATGATTTGATCGCACGATCAAGTCCGTATGATGCTTTTAGACTTGCGTGCATGTTTGGTTTAGAGACCCGAGGGCTCGGGTGAGTTTCAAATAGGTTCGGGTTGTGTTGCGCTCGTTCTTTCTTATGCTTCGACGTCGTTTTTTCAAGCATAAATGATATCATATTGAACAAATGAGCTCCGATTTCTGTTTTGAATGAAGTATCAGATCCGTATCGTAATTACGGACCCGTAGCAAAAAGAATCATCGATTTAAGACATCGTATGAGAATTTTATGGTCATTTTACTAAGACTGCCAGATTTTTCAGGTTAATTACGAAATTGTCACTGACGGCGTATTAAAAATCTGCATTATTTGCAAATATTAAAACCTACATATCTCCTTTATTATAAGATCAAATTGAGTGATTCAAAAGCCTAACTTGACTAGAATTTCACAAGGAATACAGTAGAGACATAAAAAATGAGTTTCCGGATCGTTTGGCACGAGAAACGAGACAGAATAGCTGAGAGAAAAATATATATAAAACGGGCACACTTCTTCTTTTTCAAATTTTCAAACCCCACAGCCTTAGGAACGAGTTTCTTCACTAAATATCATCCCCAAGTCACAGACAATCAATTCTAAACTTTACTCTTTCAATTACTCATTGTTTTTCATCACTTTTAAATCAAAAACTAAGAATTTTCATGGTAAAAATTAAGGGTTTGGGTAGAATTAAGGAATTTTGTAAAATAGAATATTTACCTCGAATTGAGGTCTAATTTCGAAACGAATTGTATATTTGGGTTCGTGGGTTAATGGGTAAGCATAATTTGGTCCGAACCCCGAGTTTAGACCAATCGGGCCCGGGATCGGGTTTTTACTTTTGTTTTTAGAAAACTTAGAAAAAAATTTATTTTTCAATAAATTTAGTTCCTTTAGCATTAATTAATGATATTAAGTTAATGATGGTTAGATTCGAGCTAGTTAGAGCAAGATTCTAAAGGAAAAGCTATAATTGAGCAGTGAGTGGCCTACGAAATTGTGGTAAGTGTTTGGTCTAATTTTGACTTGAGAAAATAGGAATTCCCACTTATTTGCTATGTGAATTGCATGTGTGTGGTGTATAGGTGAGGTGAAGAGTATCTATGCACCACCAAATGTTCTGTTAAACATGATCCCTTCCCCGTTTTCAATTTAATTGATTCATGTCGTAATTGTTTTATGTTCATTATGATTTCTATGACTACTTGACTTATTAGTTTGTTGTTAAGTATTGTTGCAATTATTTTGAAAAAATATTGGTTGTTTCCCTGGTTTCTTTGTGGTACAGAAAGGTTGAGTGGTTGGACATATATATATATATATATATATATATATATATAATGGTGTCGTTTTAGAATTTTTGTGAATGATCTAAAGCTTTTTAGATTTTTCAAATTTTTGAAATTCCGAAATTACTCTTCAAGTGAAATTTTCATGGCCANAGAAGTTATGAGAAATGCAATTTAATTGTTTTATGATTGGTGAGGTTTGCGTGGCTATTTGGTTTTATTTGATTATTGTCAATTGTTGTTGCAAGTGTGTTAAAAGTGTTGGTTGTTCTCTTGATTCTATCATGGTACATAAAGACTGAGCTGGGTTGACAACGTTACGGTGTTTACATATATTCTGGTTGGTTTTATTGCGAAATGATATTGGTTAAAACTTACGAGCTATACTGTTTTCTGTTTGCAATTGTTGAAATAAAAGTGTTGTGAATGGCTTGGCCTGGATTGTGAAAGTTTCTGATAAACAAATACAAATTGATTGTGATAAGGGGGTTGTTATAAGGGGGTGAAATAAATTGTGATAAGGGTGGATAATTGATTGTGATAAGGGTGGATAAATTATTGTGATAAGGATGGACATGTGGGATCGGGTTGCACGCCGCAACAAGACAGTGATAATGGTGAATAATTATGGTTTACTGATTTTAATTACAAAAATTTGGAAATTCTTGTTTTACTCTATGGTTTTTCTCATATATTGTACATGTGGTTAATTTAAAGTAAAGTTTAGAAATTTAAAAATATATTCGAGAATTGGTTATAGCCGAGACCTGGAAAAGGTGACTGAGTTATCCTAAATTGTGATTGCAGTTGTTATTATTTGCCTGTTTTAGATTTCTTTCTTGCTTTATTATTTGTTATTGTCACAGGTTATATTGTTGATGCCCCGCCGTAGCCTCGTCACTACTTCGTCGAGGTTAGGCTCGGCACTTACTCAGTACATGGGGTTGGTTATACTGATACTACACTCTGCACTCTTTTGTGGTACCGGCCAGCAGTAGGGATATTACCTTTTTTTTCCGGAGACACGAGGTACATCTGCCGGCGTTCGCAGATCCCGAGAGTCTTCTTTATAATATTGAGGCTACTGTTTTATTTGATTCAGAACAGTTACACATTATTTCTTTCAGCCCATTATTTGTAGTATTTTTTAGTAGCTCGTGAATTGTGACACCAGACCCTGGGGTAGTCATAGATTTATTTATATAATTAGTTCGTGGTCCGGTTTAATTAATTGTTTATTATTTTATATTGTGAATTATTTATTTAAATCCATTAGATTATGTGTTAATTTAAAATTATTTTATCCTGTTTAAATGGTTAATTAAGGGAATTAGTTAAGCGAACTCTAACATTGGCTTGCCTAGCAAGTGTGGTGTTAGGCGCCATCACGATCCCTAAGGTTTGGAATTTGGGTCATGACAGGCATAGTTGATACGGAGACTTAGGTGAGCTGCATCTCTCGAGACGACCCGCATCCAACAGTCTCTTTCAAAGTATTGTATTTTTCTTTTCTGTCCAATTGTATTCCAGACAGTTATTGTATTACATTTTAAATTCCTAAAAATTGCTCATGCACTTGTGACAACGGGTTTTGGGATGACTATGGGGTTATTCAGTATTTAAATTTGCTAAAGACATCATTATTTATTCAGTGAAGTTCATTATTTGTTGTTAAATGCAAGGAAAAGAAATGATTTCAAAAATACTAAAATGAGAATTTGATTTCAAAAATACTAAAATGAGTTGCATTTCATGTTACGATCCGCAGCCGGCAGAGTCTGCTTCATAGTTATTTATATTTTTTTCCTGTCTAATTTATACTCTGGACAAAGGTTGTACTTTATTTTACTTCCTAATTGATGTTCATGCACTTGTGACACCGGGTTTTGGGGGTGCTTATGGGTTATTCATTAATGTAGTTGGGAAAAATATTTTCATTTACTTTGTAAATCCCTTTTTTTACTATGTAATTGAAAAAAATTACGATTTCAAATACTAATATGAGTAATTAAGATAATCATTTAAAGTTCGCTTGCATGACAGTGGTGTTAGGCGCTATCACAATCTTTAATGAATATTGGATCGTGACAATTATATAGCTTTTACATTGTGTGAATCAATAATGACATGCGAGACTAATTAAATATAGATATGGATTAAATTTGTCATAAAATCTAGTTAAATTTTGCAAGTGCGAATTAGCATTTTTCAATATAACACTTGAGTTGACATCATGATTCAAATGTTGCCCTTTTATAATGTATGAAGTTATACTATGTATGGGTAAACTCCAAATTTAAAATAAAAAGAGTTTCAAAATAAATATTTTTTAATAGATAAAAAAATTATTATTTCTATAAAAAATAATTAAGTATATTTAAAACTTAATAATAAACTTATATAAAACTTATTATTTTCACTATATGCAGTGGATCAATTTTAGGTCAAATTCAATAGTTTTATTATTATTATTGTTGTTGTTGTTGTCGTCGTCGTCGTCGTTGATGTTGTTGTTGTTGTTTTTGTTGTTGCTATTAATGTCAATTATTATTATTATTATTATTATTATTATTATTATTATTATTATTATTATTATTATTTTCATTTTATTTTAGAATATTTTAAAACTGCAAATTTGTTAACTCAAAGAAAGTAATTAGTAATTTTTAACAACACATAAAAAACTAATTATTATCTAACCTTTTTTTTGTACCAAAAATTATTAAGTAAACATATGCGTACACAGATCTTGGTGCCCAAGTTGCACCTTATTATAAACTAAGTCATTAATAGTAGTAGATATATTGTTTGTAGCATTCCTAATGGATATATTACAAAATATTGATATTAAGTGATAGCTGCTCCTTCCATGCATTGTAGGTTGTTGATATAGCAAAGTCCATGCAGTCAGTGGTACTGAGCGTGTAGTTGTTAACTCTTGCTTATCATCTTCCCAAAATATTTCTAACAAAAAGTGATGCTTCAATTCCATTTATCGAGATTTTGTGGCCCAACACTATCCCTTCTTCCACCATAAAATGGCATTTTTCCCAGTTTAATACTAGGTTGGTCTCTTCACACCGAGCGAGGACTTTGTCTAGGTTGCTCAAACATTCATCAAAGGAGTCCCCAACTACGCTGAAGTCATCCATAAACACCTCGAGGAAATCTTCAACCATATAAGTAAAGATTTCCATCATGCACCGTTGAAATATGGCGGGTGCATTGCAAAGTCCAAAAGGCATCTTGGAGAAGGCAAATGTACCATACGGGCACGTGAATGTAGCCTTTTCTTGGTACTCCGGGGCAATCAAGATTTGGTTATAGCCTGAATACCTGTCCAAGAAGCAACAGAAAGCCCGACCAGCAATCCTATCAAGCATTTGATCCAAGAAGGGCAGGGGGAAATGATCCTTGCGAGTCACTTTGTTTAGCTTGCAGTAATCCATACACACCCGCCAACCTGTGACCGTTCTTGTTGGAATGAGTTCATTTTTGTCATTTTGGACCACTGTCATGCCACCCTTTTTTTGGGACACACTGGACCGGAGAAGTCCAAGCACTGTCCGAGATTGGGTAGACAACCCATGCATCAAGCCAATTGATTATTTCCTTCTTCACAACTTCTTGCATTGCTTCATTGAGCCTCTGTTGGTGTTCTACGGAAGGCTTTGCTCCATCCTCAAGAATGATTTTGTGCATGCAAAATATGGGGCTTATTCCCCGAATGTCAGCAAGAGTCCATCTTATGGCTTTCTTCCTTCTCCTTAGCACTTTTAAAGTGGATTCTACCTGCAATTGGGTTAGGCAAGAGGAAAGTATAATAGGTAAAATATGAGAGGGACCAAGATATTCATACCTGAGGTGTGGTGGAAGTGGCTTCAACTCCAATGTAGGTGGCTCTTCAATTGAAGGCTTTGTCGGAGGAGTTTTCCGATTCTCCAAGTCCAATGATAGCTTTAGGGGATCATAGGAATAAGAACCCATGCCTTGAAGGGCATTGGTACTTTCAAGTAAGCCATCCACCACGATGTCATCATGGTTCAATAAAGCTGCTTTCACTGGATCTTCAACATTAATCATAGAGCTTGCATCATCAATAATGACCTCGGTGACAAGGTCCATGAAAAAACATACTTCTGTGCTGTTGGGCTGCTTCATTGATTTGCACACACGGAACACAACCTTTTCATTGCCCACTCGGAAAGTGAGCTCACCGGACTCCACGTCAACTAAGGCCTTTCCCGTTGAAAGGAAGGGCCTTCCCAAGATGATGGGAACCCCATAATCCACTTCACAATCCAAGATAATGAAGTTCGCGGGAAAAATGAACTTGTCAACCCGCACTAATACATCATCAATGATTCCTAGGGGCCTCTTCATAGTTCTATCCTCCATTTGAAGACGCATAGAGGTAGACCTAGGTTGACCAATCCCCAATGTTTTAAAGACCGAATATGGCATCAAGTTTATGCTAGCTCCGAGGTCACACAAAGCCTTAGCAAAATCCGCATTCTCGATGGTACAAGGAATGGTAAAAGCTCCCGGATCTTCAAGTTTGGGTTCCATTGAATGCACTATGGCACTCACTTGGTGAGTCATCTTTATGGTTTCGCACTCCATAGATCGTTTTTGTGACTAAGTCCTTCATGAACTTAGCATACCCGGGCATTTGCTCCAAAGCTTAAACCAAAGGGACATTGATGGAAAGACTTTTCATCATATCGATGAATTTCTTGAATTGATTCTCTTGATTTTGCTTCTCCAACCTTTGAGGATATGGAGGAGGGGGCCTAGGAAATGGTTCCTTGGCTTGTGTGACCACCGGCTCCGGCATATCAATCGCGTGTTACCTAGACGGGTTCATGTCCCTTTGCAAATCCTCCCCATTATCATGAATATCAATTCTCACCTCACTAGTAGTTGGCTATTCCACCACTTGCTCAACTTCAATTTGTAACTCATCATTTGGCAATTCATCATCATCAACAACAATTCTCTTTTGTCTAGAAGAACTCGCTTCACCGCCTTTTACACTTCTTGTGGTCACCGCCATGGCGTGACCGGTATTATTATTGTTCCCACCCTTGGGGTTCACCACCGTATCACTCGGTAGTTCTCCCTTTGGGCGTGTGTTCAAGGCATGAGAAATTTGGCCCATTTGTACTTCAAGGTTTCTAATAGAGGTGTTGTGGGAGGCCAATTGAGCATCGGAGTCCGCGTTTCGCTCCATCATTTGCTTGAACATTTGTTCAATTCTTCCCATGTCATTACTTGATGAGCTTTTTCCTTGAACTTGGTACGAGGGTGGATTGCTTGGTTGTTGGTACATCGGGGGCCTTTGAAAATCCGACCCCCGGTTACCATTACCACCCCAATTGTTGTTGTTATTGCCTCCGCTCCAATTATTATCATTGTTGTTCCCCCATTGTTGGTTGTTGTTGTTCCCCCAGTTTCGTGAATTGTTGTTATTGTTCCAATTTCTCTGTCTTTGATTACCCCAACTTTGATTGTTGCCTTGGTTGCTCCAGTTTTGATTGTTGCTTTGATTGTTCCCTTGACTTTGGTAATTATTAGCATACATAACATCCTCTTCTTGAACATCATATGGCTCTTGTTGACTATACCCACTTGGTCCTTGGTCACCTTGATCATTGTTTCTTTGCTTTGGATTTCCCCGAGGTCTTCTTTGGTTCACTAACACATTCACTCCCTCCATAGCATTTACTTGCTTTGGCCCTTGTAATTGTTGAAGCTGGGCCTTGACAAGTTGGTTCATAGTGGTAGTGAGATCGGCAATTGCTTGCCCATGTTCTTGAAGTTCTTTGTGAAGACTATTGACACCGGACTCACCCCGAGGTATGTTTTATCTACTTTGCCATGCTGGCGATGTGTCAGCCATCTCATCTAAGACCTCACATGCCTCGGGGTAAGTCAATTTCATGAAATTTCCACCGGCCAATTGATTGACCACACATTGATTGACACTGTTTATTCCTCGGTAGAAGGTTTGCTGAATCATGGCTTCAGTCATGTCATTGTTTGGACATTCCTTAACCATGGTCCGATAGCGCTACCAAATCTCATGCAAAGGTTCGTTGGTTCTTGCTTAAATATTTCATCTCTGAGCGGTGCCATGTGACCAGGGGAGAAATTTTTCGCAATAAACTTGTCTGCGAGCTCATCCCATGTGGATATGGAGTGGTTGGGAAGCCGCTCGAGCCAATCAAGAGCCTTCCCTCGAAGAGATAAGGGGAATAACCGCAGTCTCAAGGCATCTTCTGAGATGTTCGTTTGCTTACTACCCCAGCAGGTATCCACGAACCCCTTCAAATATTTGTAAGAATTTTGGTGGGCGGCTCCGGTGAAATAACCCCGCTGCTCCAAGAGTGTCAGCATCACATTTGTTATTTGAAAATTTTCCGCCCGGATTCTAGGCGGGACAATAACACTAGCATACCCCTCGTTTGGAAGGATACAAGGGGCAGCTCTGGGAGCTAGTGGCGGGGGAGGGTCTGGAATGTCCTCATTAATATTGGCCTGTCGGCCCCGTCTGGGAGGAGGTACTTGGTTTATTTCATATTCTTGGTTCTCATATACCTCCTCTATGATATTTCCCAAAGGATCCGCCATTAGAACCTGAAGTGATTCAACACACACGTTAACAGAAAAATGAAAAGAAAAACACTTAACACCACTATTCACGTATATAATCAACACCGTATAACACCCCGGCAACGGCGCCAAAAAGATATCGGCACTCACCTACACTACTATAAAGTAGCAAGATAAGGGTCGGAACAGCTTTTACCCGAAGGATCGGGATCGATTCCACAGAGAGTTATGAATATTGGAGTTGAGTTTCTAGGTAATCTAGTAGTGTTTCGTGCTCTTAATTGCACTTTTTATACTTTTTGATTTGGCCATTATACTACGGTTTATACTAATGGTAATTTGCTAATTAACTAACTAATGCCTTTTTGGTTGTTTTCTTAATGGATAAAAAGCACTAGGGTTATGGCTTTCACCTAGGCGAATATTTAACGGGTTTCAATATCTAAGGCAAAGATGTTATGAAGGGGAGTGTTATATAGCCACTGCTCAAAGTTACTCACTCTATACCTCTCGGTAATTTAAGTGGCTTTACCTTAATTGCCTCTTTCGAGGTCAATTGGGTGTCGAATTCATACAAGCAATATAGGCTCAAGTGGGGTTTTACTATCTCTAGGTTTAACCCGTTAATTGGGACTATCAATATCGTGAATACATCCCAATTCCTTGTTGGATTGATTTTCAAGACTCAAGTTCTCTTCCTCAAGAAGAACCCAAGTAAAATAAACACCAGTTAGTGTTTGCAACCACTAATATTAACATGAAAATCATAAATTAGCCCAAATACCAATTACCCATAAACATCTAAGCCTTAATTTAAAGGACAAATCAAACACCCACACTAGGGTTGAGCCACAACCCTAATTAATGGGTTTAGCTACTCATAATAACTGAAAAAATCAGAGAAATAGATGAAGCAAAACCCATATAATTGAATTATAAACTAAAATTGAAAGATTCAATGTTGAAATCCTTCTAAAAGTATTCAAAAAGCTGAAGAAAAGTCGTTCACGAGCTCCCTACTATATCTCAGTACAAAGCTTGACCTAAAAATAAGAAAAGAAATTGTTTATACTTAGCTGAATTTTCTGGACAAAATTACCCCTACGGGGTCACCGCGGACCGCGGTCGCGGTGAGGCTTTTAGCTTACAAAACTGGGCCTCTGAACTTGGCCACCGCGGTCCGCGTAAAATGCACCGCGGCCGCGGTAGCTTCAATGCGGACCGCGAAGAAAGGACTGCGGTCCGCGTTGGTTTTCTATCCTTCAATGTCGATGCCTTCTGAATCTCCTCAGTGCGGACCGCGTAAAATGGACCGCGGTCCGCGTTGGTTTTGACCTTCAAAAACCACTCTCTGAATCTCTCCACCGCGGACCGCATAAAATGGACTGTGGTCCGCGTTGGTTTGGCCTTCAAAAATACCTCTCTGAATCTCTTCAGTGCGGACCGCATAAAGTGGACCGCGGTCCGCACTGGTCAGTTGAACTTGGCTTGTGCTTGTTCTTGGTACTTGTGCAAGTTTCACTCTTTTTTGAGCATGTTTTTGACTAGTTGTCACCCCTTTTGACTAAACCCTGAAACAAGCACAACAAGTAAGCCTTTGGGACTATTTTGCATACACTTTTATCCAAAACTTAAGTAAGAAAGAGTGTAAAATAAGGTAAAATCTTTAGTTATCAATCACCATTCGTGCTTTTACACTCTCATCCTCACAATAATCAATACACGACATCACTCTTCGTGCTTTACACTCTTCCTCACCAAATCAATAAACGGCATCACCCTTCGTGCTTTACACTCTTCCTCACCCAAATAATATCAATAACAGAAGTTTGGCAAGGAAAATCAACAATATGATCCATAACAATAAATTATAACATCCCAACAAGGGAACAACAGTAGAAATATCACTATCCCGGCAAGGGACACAACTATAACCAATCTCACTCAGGTATATCTTCACATAAAGTTTCTCAACTGAACCCCATACTCAACAATGTTCATTACCAAGAATTTTCACCAAAATGAATAACCGCAATGTGAAACTCAAGCAATAACACAGTAAAATATCAACGAAAACCACATAATTCATAATATCCGACTCACAAGCATGCTTGACACCAACACATAGGTACTCGTCACCTCATCTATACGTTGAACATGGTATTCACACATAGCAAATAAGACACAACACCTATTCCCTCAAGCTAAGGTTAGGCCAAACACTTACCTCGACTTCCACGACCAAAATCAAGCCTCAATCACCGGTTTCCCTTTTGAATTTGACTCCAAATCAATTGTATCTAAACATAATTGACTTAATAACATCAATAAACGCTAAACAATTCAATTCCAATGCTTAATTATAGATTTCCTATCATTCTTCCCAAAAAGTCAAAAATCGACCCCAGGCCCGCTTGGTCAAAATACGAGGTTCGGACCAAAACCCGATCACCCATTCACCCATGAGCCCGAATATGTAATTAGTTCCGGAATTCGATCCCAAAACGAGGTCTAAATTCTAATTATTCAAAAAGTCCTAACTCTACCCAAATTCCTAATTTTCTACCCTTAAGAACATGATTTAGGCCTAGAAATCTAATGGGTGTTAATGAAAATTGAAGAAAACAAGTCAAAGAATACATATCTATGATTTTGTAGTGAAGTTCCCTTTCGAAAATAGCCCAAGTTTGAGTTTAGATGAAGATGTTATGAAATTTTGGTAAAATCCCGTATGGTTTCTGTTTTTAAAAGACTGGGCAAAATTTGCCCTACGCGTTCGTGACCTAAGTGGTGCGTTCGCACAGGCTGCCCTACCCCACCCTACGCGTTCGCATCCCATGTAGTGCGTTCGCATTGCATAAAATCTACCCATCCCCAGCCCCTCTCTAATGCTATGTGTTCGCGGCCTCCAATGTGCGTTCGCGTAGAGCAAAATTCCTGTGCTCCGCGTTCGCATCTGGTCCTATGCGATCGCACTGTGCTAATCCTCCCCCTCCCAATCATGTGTTGTGCGTTCGCATGGCTATCCATGCGTTCGCATAGTACAAAGTTTCAGACACCAGAAAACTGTCCAACACCAGATTTTTAAGTTCAAAAACACTCTGACGCCTATCCGAAACTCATCTGGGCTAACATGTACAAAACCTCAAAAATACCCCACGGACTTACTCGTGCGATCAAATCGCCAAAATAGCATCTTAAACAATGAATTTAGCATCAAAATCAAAGAAAATTTCCAAAACTTCCAAAGTATCAAATTTTACAACCACGGGTCCGAATCACGTCAAACGACTTCCATTTCTTACCAAATTTTACAAACATATCATAATTATCATATTGAACCTGTACCGGGCTCTGGAACCAAAATACGGTCCCGATACCATAGATTTCAAACATAATAAAATTTCTCGAATCTTTTATATTTTCAAAAAAAATAATTTCTTTCAAAAATTTATTTCTCGGGCTTGGGACCTCGAATTCGATTCCGGGCATATGCCCAAGTCCCATATTTTTCTACAGACCGTCAAATCACGGGTCCGGGTCCGTTTACCCAAAATGTTGACCGAAGTCAACTTAAATCAAATTTCAAAAGCAAAAATTAGCATTTTCTCAATTTTTCACATAAAGGCTTCCCGGCTATACGCCCGGACTGCGCATGCAAATCGAGGTGAGATAAAAGGAGGTTTTCAAGACCTCGGAACACAGATTTGACTTATAAAACACAGAATGACCTTTTGGGTCATCACAGATACGGTACGATAAAATACGATTCGATACATTATGAAACGATACGTAACAACCATCTAAACAAGCTGTTATGGTTATACCACTTGACATCATATAATTATTTACTTCTTTATACATACACATATATGGGTCGAGTCTGATAATTTATCCGTTTTTTCATTACCCGTTTTCGACCAGAACCATATCCGACTCGACTCGCTAGTTTGCCTCGTAAGTCATACCTAATACTCTAGTGCTGCCCCTATACGTAAATGATAGGGGTGCCAATGGTTCGGTTCAGCCGGTTATATTATAAAATTTGTACCGTACCAATTTTTTCGGTTATTCTATTATGTATAACCAAAATTAGACTTTTCGAAACCGTCCCAAGCATGTCGGTTTCTCTTCGGTATCGGTACGGTTCGGTTAATTTTCGGTATTTTTTAAATATCATGTAAAATTCACAAGTAGAAGTAGAACGCAATAACATACATTCTTTTATAGGATTTAACAAAACTCTCTAGACATTTTTACTATTTAAAGGGTGATGAATTAACAAAAATAACAGATGGCTAGAGTATAGATGCATCAACTATTCTACGACAACGTAAAAGAAACAAAGTAAAGGCAAATAAAATATAAATCACACGAATGGAAAGATATTAACCAAGTTGGGACTCAAGAATAAAGTCTATAAAAGATTAAATATTCAAAAAGATAAATTCAAATTATATGAAAGGAAACATATTCTAGTTTGCTACTCATAATCGTTAGAATACTTTGTGTCTTGTTAATAAAGATATTGAAATAACTTAGTTTAAGCAGAAATAATAGGTTTTAGGAATTAGTATTTTGAGTTTAATTACTTGTTGGCTTGTAATAGTTTTTAAAATTACAAGGCCCAACGAAAAATTTAATGCAATATTATTTTTAAACTTACTAAATAAATATTTTTCACATGTAAAATTTATTCGGTACGGTTCGATATTTTTTCGATTTATTTTTATAAAATAAAAAACCTACCCTAATTATCGATGCGATTATAGATTTATATAAAAACTTACGATTTCTTAAAAAGAAATCTAAAAGTCGGTTCGATACGGTACAGTCCGATCGACTTAATCAATTAATCCATTGACACTCATAGTAAATGACACAACAACAATTAAGATTAGAGTTGAAGTTAATTTAAAGACTGCAAACTTCATCGTACTTAGTTCCTACCGGCAAAATAGCTAGCCTTTATAACTTTGAAAAAGGGGATGCCTTCTCCTAAAATATAGCTAATTAATTAAGATTTAATTAAGACGATTCCCTCTTCGTCTTTCTACCCTATTCGCAAACCGCACAACCCCAAAATTTTCTTTCATTAAAATATAATGCAATAAAAACGGTATTTAAGTTATGAGTATAATTTTTATGCACTCTTACCTATTACTTATTAGATAATTATGAAAATAATATTTTATTATAAACATTAATTTGTAACTTCCTAAAATAGTTCATAATCGTAATTACTACCGTAAGTTATGTTAGTAATATGTATTTGTAAAACAATTCTGGAGAAAATAAAATAACATAAACAGAAATGTAAACGGAAAAAAAGAAAAAAACCAATTCGAGCCCACTGAATTCACAGTGTTTCCTTAAGGAATTTAATCCCCTCCTAGTACCCAAGGTTATGGATTATTTCCTCCCAGGATAGAACGAATTACACACTGGTATAGTGATACTTCAAACACCAGTGTTTCAGCGAACACAAAGTTCGGTAACAAATCACACTTACTGTTGCTTTCTTTGAAGTTAAAATATGCAGAACAAAGGAGAAGAACTCAGAAAATTCGTGTGAAAAATCTGAGAAAATGGACTTGTATTTATAGCCAAAGTTGGGCTGAAATCTGAAGAGGTGCAATTCTTCAGAAATGGCCAAAGAATAAATGCCATAACATAAATGGCTATTTACTCAACAATAAAGAGGGAAAATTGAAGGGTAGTTAATTTTCTGTTACAAAAACAAAAAACTAAAAATTGGATAACTGAATTGGATTTAATATTAATATTTATTTTAATATTTTGTTATTAAACCAAATATTTAATAACATTTTCTGTTAATATTTATTAAAGAATAAATTTGGTCCAAAAATTAATCAATCGATCGTTTGACCAAATCCGAAGCCGAAGCCGAGCTTAGCTGAGCCGAGCCGAGCGAGCGACGACGACGACGACGGTGCGAGGCTTGCCTTCTTCTCAACTCTTTATGAGCTAGAAGAAGAGCAATTGCTTATATACTCATCAAAAACCTTTTCCTCTTCCCATATGGGACAATCAAGGAGGGAACATCAAATATTACTCAAATATTTTATTTTTTCCTCCATTCCCCATTCACCCTATTTTAAGCATTAATAGCTTAAAACCCCAACAATCTCCCACATGAATGGGGAATGACTATATCACGGAAGTATGCATGAAAAACTGTGTGATTCGCAAGCAAGGATTAATTGCATCTGGATAAGTAGGTTTCACTTTGAACTTTTCGTAGTGAACTTATGTCAGATATACTCGATCAATCAGTGGATTTGATATCTTTGAACCGTCGAACTTTGGTGTATACCTAGACAACCACAAGTCACACAACCAACCCATATTGTTGTGTTCGTTTCAGCCATGAACACCGCCTGGTTTCATAAGTGCATAGAAAACTGGCCTTGCAAAATTCTCCTTGAAGCGGCTAACACTTCACACTTACATAGGTGATTTCTAAACGTGTCATCCCGTAGATATACTATTTGATATACGCCGTATCAAATTTAGAAATCATTAAAAATCCTTAATGCTTTATCCTTGGTACTGAACATTGTCTCATCACGAGAATAGACCAAAAGTTTAGTTGACAATGTTGAACCGTCATTAATGACTTTGTTTGATCTCCTTGAACCTAGATCTTGGGATCTCCAGTCTTCTAGGTAGAGTTACCGCCACTATGACTTGTTCTAGGCCATAGCCCCATTCCCCTTGATGATTTCTCAGCTACCTCTCTAGTTAGACCTTTTGTAAGTGGATCCGACACATTATCACTTGATTTTACATAGTCAATCGTGATAATACCTCTATAGAGTAACTGCCTAACAGTTTTATGTTTTCGTCGTATATGACGAGATTTACCGTTATACATAACGCTCCCAGCCCTTCCAATTGACGCTTGACTATCGCAATGTATGCATATTAGTGCCAACGGTTTGGGCCAAAATGGAATATCTTCCAAGAAATTCCGGAGCCATTCAGCTTATTAACCGGCTTTATCTAAGGCTATGAACTCAGCCTCCATTGTAGAGCGGGCAATACAAGTTTGTTTGGACGACTTCCAAGATACCGCTCCTCCACCAATAGTGAATACATACCCAATTGTGGACTTGGAATCAGTTTTGATCCGATGATCCAATTTGCATCACAATATCCCTCAATGACCGCATGATATTTACTGTAGTGCAAAGCAAAGTCCTGGGTATGTACTAAATACCCCAAAACTCGTTTCATGGCCATCCAATGAGATTGACCTGGATTGCTCGTATATCGACTCAATTTACTTATAGCACAAGATATATCTGGTCGTTTACAATTCATGATGAACATTAAGCAACCCAACACACGAGCATAATCCAATTGTGATATGCTTTGGCCTTTGTTCTTTGCTAATGCAAGATTCACGTCAATTGGAGTCTTTGCAACTTTAAAGCCCAAGTGCTTGAATTTTTCAAGTACTGTCTTAATATAATGAGATTGTGACAATGCCAGACCTTGAGAAGTCTTATGGATCTTAATTCCCAGAATTAAATCAGCAACTCCCAAGTCTTTCATATCAAACTTGCCAGTTAGCATGCGCTTAGTCGCATTTATGTTGGCAATGTCATTACTCATTATCAGCATATCATCCACATATAAGCAAACAATGACTATGTGATTTGGAGCATTTTTAATGTACACACATTTNCTTGGAATATTTTTAATGTACACACATTTATCACATTCATTTATTTTAAAACCATTTGACAACATTGTTTGCTCAAATTTTGCATGCCATTGTTTGAGTGCTTGTTTAGTCCGTAAAGGGACTTAACAAATCTACATACCTTCTTTTCTTTAACTGGAACCACAAACCCTTCTGGTTGTTTCATATAGATTTCTTCCTCCAACTCTCCATTTAAGAAGGCCGTCTTAACATCCATTTGATAAATTTCAAGACCATAAACTGCAGCTAACACCACCAACATTCGTATGGACGTAATTCTTGTTACTGGAGAGTATGTATCGAAATAGTCAAGACCTTCTCGTTGTCTATACCCTTGGACCACAAGTCTTACCTTAAAATTTTCAATAGTGCCATCATCTTTCATTTTTCTCTTAAAGATCCATTTAGAACCCAACGGTTTATTTCCAGGAGGAAGATCAACCAATTCCCATGTATGGTTGTTCAATATGGATTCTATTTCACTATTGACTGCCTCTTTCCAAAATAATGATTCCGAAGAAGACATAACTTCTTTAAATGTTTGAGGCTCATTTTTCAATAAGAACGTCGCAAAATCTGGTCCAAATGAAGTAGACGTTCTTTGACGTTTACTACGTCTTGGATCCTCCTGATTAAGTGTAATTTCTTTTGTTTCTTCCCTAGATTGTTTAGATCCTTCATCAATCGACTCACATTCCTTTTTATACGGATATATATTTTCAAAGAACTTAGCATTATCTGATTCTATAACCGTATTATTATGAATGTCGGGATTTTCTGATTTATGAACCAGAAATCGATATGCTTTATTATAAGTCGCATATCCTATGAAAACACAATCAACGGTTTTAGGTCCTATTTTTACTCTTTTGGGTTCAGGAACTTGCACTTTTGCCAAACACCCCCACACTTTAAAATAATTCAAGTTGGGCTTCCTTCTTTTCCATTTTTCATATGGAATGGATTGTGTTTTGCTATGGGGCACTCGATTTAATATTCGATTATCCGTAAGAACGGCTTCCCCCCCATAAGTTATGTGGCAAACAAGAGCTTATCAACAATGCGTTCATCATCGCCTTTAACGTACGATTCTTTCTTTCCGCAGTCCCATTAGATTGGGGCGTGTAAGGGGCCGTTGTTTGATGAATAATTTCATATTCTGAACATGTTTCTTCAAAAGGAGATTCATATTCACCACCCCTATCACTTCTTATCATTTTGATTTTCTTGTTAAGTTGCGTTTCAACTTCATTTTTGTATTGCTTGAATGCGTCTATTGCTTCATCTTTACTATTAAGTAAGTAAATATAGCAATATCGAGTACTATCGTCAATAAAAGTTATGAAATACTTCTTGCCACCGCGAGATGGTATTGACTTCATGTCACAAATATCTGTGTGAATTAAGTCTAAAGGATTTGAATTCCTTTCAACTGACTTATAAGGATGTTTAACAAACTTAGATTCCACACATACTTGACATTTTGATTTGTCGCATTCAAACTTAGGCAATACTTCCAAATTAATCATTTTTCGCAAGGTTTTATAATTGACATGACCCAAACGTACATGCCATAATTCATTTGACTCAAGTAAGTAAGATGAAGCTGAAATTTTATTATTACTTTCAACAACCATTACATTCAGCTTGAAAAAGCCCTCGGTGAGGTAACCTTTTTCCTACAAATACTTCGTTCTTACTTATTACAACCTTATCGGATACAACTAAACATTTAAAGCCATTCTTAACAAGAAGTCCAACAGAGACTAAATTCTTCCTAATCTCGGGAATATGAAGGACGTTGTTCAAAGTCACCATTTTGCCAGAAGTCATTTTGAAAAATATCTTCCCACATCCTTCAATCTTGGCCTTTGCAACATTTCCCATAGAAAGCGTCTCATCGGATCCAACAGGAGCATAAGTAGCAAAAGCTTCTCTAACAGCACAAACATGGCGAGTGGCTCCAGAATCAATCCACCACTCTTTAGGATTGCCCACCAAGTTGCATTCGGAAAGCATGTCACAAAAGTCATGAACATCATCATGATTTTCAACCATGTTTGCTTGACCCTTCTTCTTGTCTTTCTTCGAAGCACGACACTCCGTAGATTTCTGTCCGGCTTTTCCACAGTTGTAGCAATTTCCACTGAACCGCTTCTTGCTTGGGTTGTATTTCGGTCCAGAAGCCTTCTTCCTCTTTTTATTCTCTTCAACAATATTTGCTCCCATTATTGTTGAGTTTCCACGGCCTCTCTTGTCAGCAGCTTTATTGTCCTCTTCGATTCTCAACCGAACAATGAGATCTTCAAGGGACATCTCCTTGCGTTTGTGTTTCAAATAATTTTTGAAGTCCTTCCACAACGGAGGCAACTTCTCAATCATCGCTGCTACTTGGAATGCTTCATTGATGACAAGACCTTCAATGAAAATTCTGTTAGTAAACATAATAAAATTAATACTATCAAAATTAGTATTAATTCTACTTATACCTTCAGCAAGGAGATCGTGAATAATCACTTGCAATTCCTAGACTTGGGTAATAACAGACTTGCTATCAACCATTTTGTAGTCCAAAAACTTTGCAGCAACGAACTTCTTCACCCCGACATATTCAGTTTTGTATTTCTTTTCAAGCGCAATCCACAGTTCTTTTGACGTTATACAAAGCATCCTCCAGCCCGCTTAGAATATAATTCTTGCACAAAAAATCTGAATGCTTCCATGCCTCAATTACGAGAAAGCATTCAGTCTCTGGAGTTTCATCGGACAACACAAGAACATCTATCTTGATGAAATTCTGGAGACTTAGAGTAGTCAAATAGAAGAACATTTTTTGCTGCCAGCGCTTGAAATCAATCCCGAAAAATTTTCTGGTTTCTCCGCCGGTGCCAATGCTGCCGGTGTTGTTCAGCTCGTTGAGGCATTGGCAGTTACCATCGGAACAACTTGGTTTCCGTTGTCATTCGTCATTTCTGTAAAAGAATGACACAAACGTTAAAATCACGTAGATTTTAATCTCCAATAGAGTACAAAACCACAAAGGTTTTACTTTCTAGAAACAGTGAGTATAACACATATACAGAAAATATATTAAATTCCTTAAGCTTGTTAGTAATCTGTATTTGTAAAATAATTCTGGAGAAAATAAAATAACATAAACAGAAATGTAAACGAAATAAAAAAAACCAATTCGAGTCCACTGAATTCGCAGTGTTTCCTTAAGGATTTTAATCCCCTCCTAGCATCCAAGGTTATGGATTATTTCCTCCCAGGATAGAACGAATTACACACTGGTATAGTGGTACTTCAAACCCCAGTGTTTCAGCGAACACAAAGTTCGGTAGCAAATCACACTTACTGTTGCTTTCTTTGAAGTTGAAATATGCAGAAGAAGGGAGAAGAACTCAGAAAATTCGTATGGAAAATCTGAGAGAATGGACTTGTATTTATAGCCAAAGTTGGGCTGAAATCTAAAGAGGTGCAACTCTTCAGAATGACTGTTTTTGCAAAACGGCCAAAGAATAAATGCCATAACATAAATGACTATTTACTCAACAATAAAGAGGAAAAATTGAAGGGCAGTTAATTTTCTGTTACAAAAACAGAAAACTGAAAATTGGATAACTGAATTGGATTTAATATTAATATTAATATTTTGTTATTAAACCAAATATTTAATAAAATTTTCTGTTAATATTTACTATTAACAAATAAATTTGGTCAAAAAATTAATCAATCGATCATTTGACCGAAGCCGAAGCCGAGTCGAGCGACAACGACGACGGCGCGTGGCTTGCCTTCTTCGCAACTCTTTAAGAGCTAGAAGAAGAACAATTACTTATATACCCATCAAAAACATTTTCCTCTCCTCATATGGGACAATCAAGGAGGGATACTCAAATATTACTCAAATTTTTCATTTTTCCCTCCATTTCCCATTCACCCTATTTTAAACATTAATAGCTAAAAACCCCAACAAGTTAAACCATACTGATAATGTAAAAAAGCTTTACACAATTTCATCCGTGTATATAATTTAGTTCCTTCAATAAAGGTCAAGTAACAACGGCAACGCATAATACATAATCCAAATTAATTTCGTACGAAGAAGTTGAGTGTACCAAAAGGTGTAGCCTTGGTCAAGCTTCTATATAAACTAGCACATTTTCAGCTCTTTTAGTCACAACAAGCTGCTCTTTATTAAAGAGAAAAAAAGAGGAAAAAAAAGAAAGAATTAAAGAGCAAATTAAGATGGAAGTAATGCAGGTACTTCACATGAACAATGGACAAGGAGAGACTAGCTATGCCAAAAATTCCAATATCCAGGTTATATTATATATTCATCAAATGATTAATACAGTTGAAATATATATTTTCCTGATATATACTTCCCTTAATTTAGTTCATATATCAATTATATTTTCTGGGGAAAAAGATTTTTCTTGATATTATTGGTTTCCTTGGGCGACACAATATTTGTTTGTCTAACTATATCTATGAAGGTGGCACATATGAAGATTTATCAAGGTGCCTGTGGATCGAATCAATAGAAATAATTAAAAAAAAAAAAAAAAAAGAGGTATCAAAGAAAATATTTAAATAAACTTAAGAAAGTTAATTAAGCATTATCTTAGGAAAAAAGACCTTTTTCTCAAGAGTGAAAGAAAAAGCTATCAACTTTGGCCTATTTTCTAAGCTATATAATATATATTATCTTTTATCTCTAAAGTTGGATAATTGGCTTGAGACCTGAATTGATTTTCTGTTTTGTTTTTGGCTCGGTGTCATTACCCATATTGTGGCCATGTTAGGGGTAAAGCGTTTTCTTATAAAGGCGACTCCATACCCAATGACTCGAATCCTAAACCTTTAATTAAAGATGAAGAAGTACTTATCATTCTACCACAATCCTTGTTCGTCCTCATTTGATTATTTAAGGAAGTTGATCCAGTTGAAAAAACTATTTTCTTTCGAAAACTCTTCTTTTAACCGGTTTTTAAAATCTAATCAAATTCTAGTTCTCATCCGATGAATTTTCTTTTGCTTTTGCTTTGCACCTACTTTCTCTTCTTAGTGATATTATTTTTCCTATGGTTTCTAATGGTGCTATTGATATTGTTTCTTTTCGTCCGCTTGAACCGATGGTCTTTCAGAAACAACTTCTTTATTTTCTCGGGGTAGGGATAAGGTCTGCGTACACACTACCCTCCCCAAACCTCACTAGTGGAATTTTACGGGGCGGTCGTTGTTGTATCCCATGAATTTTCTTTGAAAACAGAAATATTAGACCAGTATTACTGAAATTTGGTTTGATGAATTTGTAGAGGAAGATAATATCAGCAACAAATTCAAGGCTTAAAGAAGCAGTAATAAACATTTTGTGCAATAACAAAGAAATGCCAGAAAGCATTGGCATTGCTGATTTAGGTTGCTCTTCGGGACCGAACGCTTTGATGGTCGTCACAGAAATTATAAATATCATAGACGCAACGTGTCGAAAATCAGGCAGATCGTTGCCGGAGTTGAGAATTTATCTCAATGATCTTCCTGGGAATGATTTCAATGACATATTTAGTTCTTTGCCAGAATTCTTTCACAAAGTAAAAGAAGAGAAAGGTTCAGAAAATTGCTATGTTGCAGGGGTGCCTGGTTCATTTTATGGAAGGCTTTTTCCATTAAAAACCATGCACTTTATTCACTCTTCCTCTAGTATCCATTGGCTCTCGCAGGTCAGTATTGTGAATTTTCATCTTTTTATGTGACACAATTACTATTCGAGTTGTTAAACTTAAATATTTTATATTTATTAGAAATTTTATAGAAAGTTAGCTCTTTATCTTCTTGCTTTTCTTCATTTTAGATGGTACAAAAGAGAATAGAAATTTTGATCTTGTACCCAAAGTGTGGTACACTTACATTCACAATCACACCAATCCAAACTCCCTACCATCATAAAAAAAGTTACCCCTTTGTTTGATTTGTCAGTTAGAGGAGGCACTGCCAGGCATACTACTTGTCGATTAGCAAATGTTGTTAGCTTACATAACCAACTTTTCATATCAAGAGACGATCCTTATCTTGCTTGTTATGCGCCAGCTAGCGGAATATTTTATCAAACATGTCAAGCAACCTCTAATATCGGGCCTTTGTATATATGTCAACTCCAATTAAGAAACTATTACCCCCTGAACATTATGACTTGAAAAAATATAATTTTAATGTAGTTTCTGATACGTGAATTTTAATTCAATTTGAAGAATTTATGTTCGAATTTTCATTGAATTTTTTTTAAAGTTGTTTGAGTGATTACTTCAATTCCAGCCTCATAAACTGGGAATCTCAACATGATTAGGTTTTGTGTCAGAGGCTATGTCAAAATTGTATGGTTCAGGTGTTTTTAGTACTGCTGAATTCTGATTGGGACGTGTGGTTTAGCTTTTCTCTCCTTATATTTTATACCTTTATGTTTGACTAATATCTGAACTAAAAGGGAGGTTCATTTGGTTTAGAAAACATTATCAAACCTTAAAGTAATGGCATTAGAATTTTTTTTTTTAAAAAATCGTTCTAAAAAGTACCCAAAAATCTTCAAAAAACGAAAAATTAAAAACAAATAAAAACAATGCAGTGATTTCAAAAGAAGTAGCAAAAACGTTTTAAATAATATTTACTCTGAACTTATCAGGACATAAGTTATTCTTACACACTATATCTTCTTGTCAGTTTCTAAGTTTCTTTTTTCTTTTCAAAATTAAATTGAAACAAGAAATAGGGGAACTTTAATTAATTGTAATAGGTCGAGGACAAACTAAGGAAGTGACTTCATAACTACATTTCTAACCTACCACTTCATGCAAAGCAGTAATATCAGGTACCCTATTTTTATGCACATTGGTGCAAATGAACAGTTACTTTTGACTCGTACTGAATTTTACACTATCATGATTCTTCATCGTTACATACGTTAGGTGTTTGTCCTAATTTTCTTATCATATCATATTTTATTTTTTTATTTGTTGAAGAAAGGGGCAACATATTTATCATAATTGAATTTTCCTTATAAATCTTTCATATTGTGTAGTCCTTTTTTTTGTAGGAAAATATGTGATCTATAAATTTAGGATCCTTCCTTCTCATTCATTAGCATCAACAATGTAGTTATATGGAGTTTAAGAGTTGTGTTTAGGAGGAGAACTTTATGGGACAAGTGTTAGTGTGTCACTTGTGTTTGCCTCTTCATAAGTTTATTGTTTTCTCGATATTTTGTACTCTTACACCGCTTCCCTGGAAAACTTTAGTTATTACATATATAAATATTATGCAAAAGGTATAGATATAAATCATATGACAGTGCTGAACAAAAGATAGCGTCTGTGATGGTCAAACGCCTCTCTTGCAACGTCGAGGTTTGCGGTTCGAATTCTTAGTATAGGATTTTTGTTGTTGTCCTACTGAATTTTACACTATATGTCTGTATGTCACCAAAAAGGCCAAAACAAAAAGTAAGTAATAGAGATTTACTACTCTACCTACTAGTAGGTAGATGACCATTCTCGTCATGAAATGTTTAATATTTGTCCTTTTTCAATGACTTTACGGTATGAGTATTCTGCCATTAATTTATGTACTTTTTTTTGTCATAAGAATATAGTTCACTCGAATTCAATTACACATGTCAAACTCATTTTTTTCAAATGTATGAAAAATCATCAAACAGGTTCCACCTGGTTTGGGTACCGACGCAAGGACAGCACTAAACAAAGGGAAATTATACATATCAAATACTAGTCCAATTGAAGTAATCAATGAATACATGTCACAGTTTCAGAAAGACTTCTCTTCGTTTCTTCAATCACGTTCGCCGGAGATGGTTCCCGGCGGGCGGATGTTGTTGTCGTTAATGGGGAGGAGCTCTATTGATCCCACGGTGGAAGATGGTTGCTACTACCAATGGGAGCTCCTTGCACTAGCACTCTCTATTTTGGTCTCTAAGGTTACTTTCTTAAACTTAATTATCTTTTGATCTCTTTTTATTTGGATACTCATTTCTGGTGGAAAAAAAATAATGAAAATTCAATATGATCAGGTTTTTCGATTTTTCCTAGAGTTAATACCAGTGTAGCATATGTATAAATTGAAAAAGTGTCATTAATTTAAATAAATAAAAAAGTCAAGGTAGGGTAGAATATAACATATTCAGTTCCTCAGTTATTGGTAAATTCTGATTTTTGTTCCGGTGATATATAATGAACTAAGCGCCATTAAATATGTTTTTGTCCCATTTATGTAAAAGTTGTATTTAGACTTTCTTGTAATTTGTATTACCCTCAAATATGGAGTTATTATAAAAACTCAACATAACAAATGGTGTAAATAATTAAACAGAGGGTTTGGAATTGCATATTTTAACTAATTAAAGATTAAATATGCTCTCTTAGATATTGTAAGGACTAGCATAAGAATTTGTCCATGTTTGAGGGAGTAAAAGAAAAAATTCCCCAAAAATTACTCATTATGAGTCTTTTATTAGGTAAAATGTGACACACCTACTTATTATTTTGGATTTGGTATACACTAGGAGTCTATACCAGTACTATCACCAATTTGGTATTGTTAGTTTTGGGACCATATTAATAAATATTTGTTCATAACTACTATTTTGAGTGAAGCCCACACCCACACATGGGCATATCTAGGTTAATTAAGGATATGTGTTCATGTGATCCTATGTTTTCGGTCTCTCAATACATGTATAATAATGTTAGTTTTCTTCACAATTAATTTAAATATATGTGCGGGAATTCATGCTCAAAGTTTCTAATGGTGCAATAAATATTAGATGTACCTCTACAAGTGAAATTCACGGTTCAAATCCTACTCCGGATATATTTTCACTATAGAGTGTAGATATATATGTGAAAATCATTAAAAATTCAAAAAGAATATAATTTTGAACCTATAATTTCAAAAGTGTAATGGGTTCACGGTAAAATATTAAAGTTAAATCCGTCAAACGTAAATTCTAGATCTACCTTTTATAATAGTACACCCATCCTCTTAAAATTCTTGATCTGCCTCTGTACCCACACACAAAAACTTACTCCAAATGTTTCTCTGCCCTAAATATAGTAGATCGTCTATGCAGGGCCTAGTAGAAGAGGAGAAAGTAGACTCCTTTAATGCACCATACTATGCACCATGTCCTGAGGAAGTGAGAATCGCAGTAGAGAGAGAAGGTTCATTTACAATTACTCGTCTCGAGACTTTTGAGGTTGAGTGGGACGCCAACATTTCTTTGAATTCTACAGCATGTGATAGTGAAGAAAAAAA
Source organism: Nicotiana undulata (assembly GCA_005239495.1). Classification (NCBI taxonomy): domain Eukaryota; kingdom Viridiplantae; phylum Streptophyta; class Magnoliopsida; order Solanales; family Solanaceae; genus Nicotiana; species Nicotiana undulata. The sequence continues at coordinate 27,507 of ML287319.1, forward strand.
TGGCCAATTGTGTATGAAATCAGCATCAAGAGGTCAGCAAGTTGCTAAAACAATTAGGGCTGTGGTTGAATCAATGGTGGAGTCTCATTTTGGAAATGAAATTATGGATGACTTGTTTAAAGTGTATAGTGATCTTGTGGATGATTACATTTACAAGAATAGAGCCGTTTACATCAATTTAGTTGTTTCTCTTACACGCAAGGATAATGTTCTAGACTTCTAGTAGCGAAAACAAAATGATCAATATGTAAACTCCACATGTCAAGAAGGGGTTGGATCAATCTTTTTCTTTCACGAATTTCAATTTGAAACAAGATGTATCAAGTAGTATTGTAACACAACACAAAACTAATGAATATAAAATATGTATTTTTCATACACACATTTATCACCGTACTGTCTCAGACTGCTTTTTTCTCCTTTCCTTTTTTTTTGTTTGGGGGTGGGGGTCCAAAGTTTAGGATTGTTCCCTTATATATATATATATATATATCAGACATTTTTATAACAATATCTTTATATAACAATACTTTATTATAAAAGTTAATTTTTTTGGAACCAAATTTCATGTTTTATTATAATATATATCTTCTATAACAATCTCTAAAACATCAAAAGATGTTTGGAACAAATGAGATTGTTATAGATAAGTTTGACTGTATTTGTACTTGTGCTACTTATATTTTGTGCAAACATAATAGGCAATGCCAGCCTTCAGGTATCGTTTAAACCCCACTGCACGCTGGATGACTGAAATATTATGGATATCCTTATGTTCATAAGTGGCCGAATTAACTTAGTACTTCCTTTTTCATATTAAGATTAAATGTAACACTATCTTATTACTAATAGGATCATTATAAGTAAAAATTGTGTGGGGTAACCATTTTTTAAAGTGGTATTTATATTTTATCCAGCATTTTTAATGCTTAGCTATAGTAGCCGCTAGTTTATTAAAATTAATATGAAAATATTGTGTTACCCTTTTTTCTATCTCTTTCATGTGTTAGGGAGAAAAACCGCGCCGCCGTATGTGAGACAGAAGGATTATCGAAATAACTTTCTCAACAACGCATGAATAATTCATTATCTAATAGAAACTCAAATTTTGTTGAAAATTGAAGAATCAAATATGTGAGAGCTCAAATTGGATAAGCAAAGATTTTAACTTTACCTTTTCTAAAAATGGGTGACAACCCTCTCTGTGCCGCTGGCTGGAATCGGATGGGAAAATGGTTTATAAATTCAAGCAATCTGTTTTCAAAAGTTAAGGACACTTGGTCCTGAACTTTGAGTTCCAGGTTCAAAAGTTAAGGACAATTGGTCTTGAACTTAGAGTCACAAGTTCAAAAGTTAAGGACACTTGGTCCTGAACTTAGACTAATAAGCTCAAAAGCTAAGGACAATAGGTCCTGAACTTACAGTTACAAGTTCAAAAGTTAAGGACAATAGGTCCTGAAGTCCTGAACTTAGACTAACAAGCTCAAAAGTTAAGGACAATAGGTCCTGAACTTACAGTTACATGTTCAAAAGCTAAAGACAATAGGTCCTGAAGTCCTGAACTTAGACTAACAAGCTCAAAAGTTAAGGACAATAGGTCCTGAGGTCCCGAACTTAGACTAACAAGCTCAAAAGTTAAGGACAATAGGTCCTGAACTTACAGTTACATGTTCAAAAGTTAAAGACAATAGGTCCTGAAGTCCTGAACTTAGACTAACAAGCTCAAAAGTTAAGGACAATATGTCCTGAACTTAGGCTAAGAGGCCCAAAAGTTAAGGACAATAGGTCCTGAACTTAGACTAACAAGCTCAAAAGTTAAGGACAATAAGTCTTGAACTTAGACTAACAAGCTCAAAAGTTAAGGACACTTGGTCGTGAACTTAGACTAACAAGTTCAAAAGTTAAGGACAATAGGTCCCGAACTTAGACTTACAAGTTCAAAAGTTAAGGACAAGCAGTCCTGAACTTAGAGTTACAAGAACAGAAATTAAGGACAGATGGTCCTGAACTTCAAAAGTTAAGGACATGTAGTCCTGAAGTGCTGAACTTAGAGTTACAAGTTCAAAAGTTAAGGACATGTAGTCATGTAGTCCTGAACTTAGAGTTACAAGTTCAAAAGTTAAGGACACTTGGTCCTGAACTTTATGAGCAGAAGAGTGTTTTCGTCCGGGCAGGTAAAGTTTATTAAAGCAGTGACTAAAAATTAAAGACATTTTAAACAGTGGCTTAAAAGTAAATACATATGTTATTAGTGGCTAACCGCGCACCCCCCATTATAATATCACTTTCACTAGTTTCTAAGTTTAAACCTAATTAACTAATAAAATCTTTATTATTATTATTTTAATATCTTGCTTCATTATCTTTTTTTCCCCTCTCTTGCTTAATTATCTACTTATACTAAGAGCATGTTTGGACATAAAAAAAAATCCCCCTTTTTTCAAATTTTTTTACTTTTTTCGTAATCAGCGTTTGTTCATAGAATTTCAAATTTTCATTTGAAGATGCATTTTGATAATTTTCGAAAATTTGAAAAACCGCAAAAAGTTATTTTTCAAAATTTTCACTCAAATCACTCACAAAACTTCAAAAACAATTCAAAATTATATTTATGCCCAAACACAACTCTAAATTTCAAATATCATTTTCACTTGAAAAATTTATTACCCATATTTTGGATTTATACAATTCTTATGTCCAGACGCCCACTTTATTAACGCTATATTTTGAGCGGACTTGACTCTTAATCGGAACCCACCACTACTTATTAATGTCTAAAGAATACAATTAAGCTTGCTGTCCACTTCACCTTCTAGAAATCAAAACAAAAAGAATAAAAGAAAAAGGGAAATATTCAGTCATTTATTTATTAAACTCTAAACCACAGTACCCATAGTCGTCTTCTAGGGATATTTTATTTGTAGTTTCTATTTGTTTGACCCGAAATTTAGATCAAGGCTTAATCAATTAGATTTAATAAAATAGAGTCAATCTTAGCCAATATTAATGTCCAAAAGATACGTTAACTGATTTTGTAATAAGATAACATGTATCCGAATGGCAATGAATGTTGACTACACTAACAATATTCAATGACCCAAAAAGAAAGGGATAACATTAAATAAAAATAAATAGCAATGAATGACATTTAAGTAAATAAGAATGTATGAGTTACCCGAAAAGGAGTGAGATATGTGGATATTCCTTCTGACAATGATAAATGATTGATGAGCTTACGAATATTCAGATTGTTCTTGGATCGAGTGGAAACGCTTACGATAACATTAAATATATGTTGTATGTTTGCAATAAAGCCAAATTCTATAGAGAAAATCAATGTGTTTTCTTAAAAGTGAATATCTTATATCCTCTATCATTGTGTCTCTTTCTATTTATAGGGGACATATACCTAAAATAGAATATTCTCTTTTAATGTTTTATCCTAAAACTAACCGTTATTTACTCTGTCTACGATGAATGATCGACGTCGTCCTTGATCTTTGATGACTCCTCGACCTTGATCTTCAATAACTCCATCTGCTCCGCCCTTCACATTTTAAGAGATCACTTCGATCTTGGGAAGGCCTTTATCGAAGTCGTACTGGTGACACGTGGCATCCCATGAGGGCCTTCTTAATGCTAATACTATTTAATCATATCAAAGATAATTTTTGGCCCATACAATTAGTCCATCTGCTTGTTGAGGTCGTCCTCACAGGTGAGTTCAATGAGCAGATAATATCATTCGTGGTCGATCTTATCGAGCAAACTATACAGGTCGTAGTTGTCGTGGCTCGCAGGAAATAAGGCTCGTTGTGGGCCGCGTATTTCAAATCCCTCAATTTTTTTGGGTGATTTGTTGGAGCTATCTGGTCCAAGAGAAGGGGTGATGTCACGACGTCATGCGTCATGGTGATGTCATTGCTTCGATTTGCGCATAACATTTGATTGGATCTGCCGTTTTAATTCTGGTGCCAATTATGACGAGTTGTTTTAGATTTGGAGCCCATTAAGACAAAACATTTCGAGTTTTGGTGCATTTATTTCTATGAATAGGGGTTCTTAAACGTGGTTTTGAAATTTCGTCCTCTTAAAGTTTTGAGATATCAACCTTCTTCTCTTAAACTTCTTTACCTGGTCAATTGCCTTTCATCGTATCCCAATACCTCTTTCATGCATTCTTTTTCATTATCTCAAAGTATGTCAAACATATCCTTAGATACTGGTGAAGGGAGTCGCGTTTCTCCCTTGGAGGTTGTGTTTCCTACTTGTGAGGAGTGTTTCCGCCATTGCTGAGGATGGAGCTTTCCCGTCGGTGGAGACTCTCCCCAACCTTGATGCTAGGTATGATCTCACCCAATCACTAGACGTGGCACCCGAGAATTTTCTATTGACGATGGCATCCAAAGAGCTGGCTGAATTCAAAGCCAAGTTTGGTCTTCCTAACCACATCAAACTGATCCCGACTGAAGGGGACATTGTGCTAGTTCATCGTTCTGATACTGTGCTTTATACACCTACCCCTTCCTCATCGAGTAGACGTTCCCTCTTCTTCCGTTGGTAAAAGAATTTTGTCGCCACTATGGTGTTTTCCCTGCTCAACTTGCACCGTACGTCTATAAAGTAATGAGAATAGTGACTAAATTTGTCGAGCTGGCCGGAGTCGAACTGACACTGCAACATTTGGTGCACCTGTTCACTCTTACCTTATATAGGGGAGAGATGATAAACCTTCGCCACCGTGGAGGAAAGTGCTTGGTGGTGAAGATGGATGACAAACCCAGCCGCCAGTTCTGGCTTGACTTCTTTTAAGTCAGAACTGAGGACGTTGTGGCTAACGTCGACGGCTTCCCTGAGGCTTGGAACTAAACACGTAAGTGTCCCATTTTTCTCTTTGTTTCTATGCTTACTTTGAGCTAGTTAGATGATTTTCCCTTTCTTCTAGCCAACAACCAACTTCCTCCCCTAGTTGTGCGTGTTGCCGATTGGGTCAAGGGTATTCTCCCTCACGCCGTAGGGATCCGTGACTGGCCGAGCTTTTTAAACTCGTCCCTCAATAGGTACCTTCTCTTCACTGGTCGTGGTCGTCGTACTATTTGTTGTATGTCAGATCACTTTGCTAAATCACATCTCTCTCTTTCCTAGGTAGGGGATCTTCTCAAAAGAGACAGGCACCTGCGCCTTCTTTTTGGAGGAGGGCTGCTACGCCTTCGATTTTTGTCTCCGCTGTGACCAATGTACTTTCTGCATCTGCCTCTGTCTAGGATACTGCAATATAAGAGCCTGCCTCCGTCGCGATTTCTCCTTTTTCTCCTCAATGCTTCTCGTTGGTTGACGATGATGATGACGTTTCTTCCGATGATGGGGGTCTAAGGCCTCGTAAGAAGAGAACCGTAAATGCTAGGTGATAATTCCAATGGTCGTCGACTCTGAGGGGGCGACTTCGTTCTTTGAGAGACAGCTGTAATACATGTTAGAGATAATACTGGGGGTGGATTTTGAGGCCCCACAACTAGAAGAGATAAATGTGGATGCACCGGTGCGTCTCGATGGGGAAACGGTCGAAAAGGAGGCGTTTGGCTACGGCCTCGCACTTCCGAGGCAAGAGGAGGCATCGTACTCTTGAGCTGCAGTAGATGTCTCCTCGTTGTTCGATGATAGATTAAAGACTGTTGCTGATGAGGACGCCAGATCAGATTTCGACATGGATTTGAACGGGCTGAGAATGATTGATGAGGGGATCACCCAACTTGAGGTGAGGATGGAGAGGGGCTCTAGGACTATTATGATCCCAATAGATCCTAATCTGCATATAAATACTGAGGAGGTAATCCCTGCCCCCAGTCCTCTCTGTTATAAAGTCGAGGGCGTGAACCTTGAGCAGATAAACGACGGTACCTTATCGAATAACATTGCCGGTCTCGCACTCAGGGTAAGTACGACTGTCGTCAAATCTTTTCCTTATGCCTTAATTTCCTTACAGGTTCTAGCATCTTTTCTTTGGTTTGTAGACAGTTATTCTAGATATTGAGAGTGCTCGGCGGGAGAGGAGGCATAAAGAAATTTACGTGAAGCTGAAAGATAAATATACAACGTGCCATTGAAAGTACCGGGAGATCTGGGATCGATTTTGCGAAGGAGGCGACGTACTGGCTTTGAGAGAGGATTTAAAGAAAATAGACGAAGATCTAATTGCGCCTGTGGAGTGTTTCAGCGTTCATGAGGGGACGTTAAGCTCCAAGGAGGTGGACTTGGAACTCATCAAAGGCATGGGGGCCAAATGTAGTGACCTTTAAGCTCAAGTAGCCCAGCTGCAAGGGTAGTTAGATGAGTGCCAATTTTAGATGGAGGCTGTCAAGGGTGAGATTGCCGAGAAGCTGTAGGAGCTCGAGATGGAGGAGTCTTCTCGGTTGGAGCATAGGAGGAGAGTGGAGTTTCTTGAGTTGGCAAATCAAACCCTTAGTTCTGAGCGGGAGAACGACCTGTAAAAGGCAAGAGCCAAAGAGGACCGACTTGAGGAGAGGATCGAGTATTTGCAAAAGGAAACCTCCGATCTTTATGATCGAGTTACTGCTTAGGAGGCTGAGAACACCCAACTGCTTGCGGGGCTTTCTTCATCTCATGCTTTTGGCTTCCCTAACATCCATTGTAAGTTGTATGAAGAGTGGATTCATGCCGAGGCCCGACTGGATGTGTCTCATGAATTGCATGCGACGTGTTTCGCTTCTAGGCGGCCTTTGAGAATGCTTGGGTCAAGACTCACAAGGTTCAACTTGCTTGTGGTGACGACCCTTCTACACCATGGCCTGGCGAGAAGGATGAGGATGAGGAGGATTCTATAGATCGTCTTGAGGATGACGCCTGGTATGAGTCCATTTACCCTCAGGGCGCAGATGGAGAGGATGCTGGAGGCTAGGACGGTGATGGAGTTGATGGTCAGGGTAGTGATGTTGCTGAAGGTCGGGTTGATGTGGGTGTTAAGGGTCATGATGGCTGTATGGCGAAAAATATACTCGCCATGTGGGTCTATTAAATGGCAGCACGTGTCAGCAAATCTTGGAGAAAAGTGAAGAATGACATATGAAGATGATATGTGAAACACCATCGGGACCGAACATACTTGTACCATGCCTATTAGCCACGGAATTGTCATCATAAATAGCTCAAAATAGGTGCGGGAGAATATCTCATAACTACAAATGGGGAAGGAATAAATTAATCCCAAATTATATGGGATTTATCATCAGTTACAAATCAATTATGTAACGTGCAATAAATGCAATAAATGATTGTAACGACCAGAACAAGGCAATTAATTGCAAGATTGACTCAACAGGCACGAGATTGACTCAAAAGGCACGTGATTGACTCAACAGGCACGGGATTAACTCAACAGGCACGAGATTGACTCAACAGCCACGGGATTGACTCAACAGCCACGTGATTGACTCATCAGCCACGAGATTGACTCATCAGCCACGGGATTGACTCATCAATTATGGAATTAACTTATCAGTTATGAAATTAACTCATCAGTTACAAATTCCATCATTTACACAGCTGTTACAAGTCTTCCAAAAGTAATGGATGGGTTGAGTAAATGCTCATAATGGACCCCTTATTCAAGGAGAATGGTTACTTAAATTTATCCCTATAAATAGACATAGTTTTATTACAATCAAGGGGGCAACTTTCTTCTCTACAATTCTATACATGGTAATTCATATCCTTCAATTAACATTATTTAAAACTCCAGGCGAGGAAGATTTTGAGAAGAGACCAAAATGAGGACGGTTTAGGTATTTTTTACTAATTTCCTCGGGGAAATTAGTAAGAGAATTGGATTGAGGAGAAGTCGGGGATTATGGGTTGTGAATTTGAGGAGGTTTGGGGCTAGGCCACTGGCGAGTATGGGATTTGGAAATTTAGGGCGGCTAGGTTTAGAAAGGTTGAAGAAGATGAAAAGAAATGAGGGGTTCCTAAGGGTTTGGGGGGTCCTCCTACACTTATAAGGGAATGAGGTGTGGAGTTGTGAGCCGTTGGATGAGATGGGTTGAATGGCTGAGATCAATTGTGACCAAAACGGGGTCGTTTTGTTCATTTGGGGGTTGGATCGGGTTTTAGAGGTCTGGGATAGGGCGACTTGGGATGAATCTTGGGCCACTGAAATGGTTGTGGCCCACTTTGAAACCAAACAAAGCTTTTCTTTCTTTCTCTCTTTTTCTTGATTTTAAATCCTAATAAAATTAATTAAAAACTTAAATTAAGTCCTAAATCAAATGCAATTTATAGAATTAAACTTAATTATCAATTTCTACCATTTAAATAATTAATTAACTTAAAACTAATGAAAGAAAATTACTAATTCAAAACTAAAAGCTAAAAATGTAAAATGACCATTATTTTTGTGAGTTTTTTTTAATAATGCAATTAACTCATGTGATTAAATCTTAAATGCAGTTAAGATCTAAAATGCTAGGTAATGGAGAATTAAATATTTTTTGGTATTTTTATGACTTTTGAAGTATTAAGACTGCACAAAAATGCAACTAAATGCTAACAATAAACAAAAATTACTACAAATTCTACAAAAATTAAAAACAACTAAAAATAAATCTATTTGTGAATTTTTGTAGGAGTATTTTAATCGGGCAAAAATCACGTGCTCACATTTGGTACAAGTTGGAAGGGGACCCACTCTCATAGGATATATCCATGGTCATGGAATTATATCTAGAGGCCTGGTCCATGATGTGAAATGTTATCTCCAGAGTTATGGCGCCGGCGACGACGGGGAGTGTAAAGGTCCGCTCAACTGCATTGTTAAAACCAGTTAGTGTGATGCAGCATGGCACTATCTTGTCCTCGAGTCTCATTTGGGTGAGGACTTGGGGATGGATAATGCACGCTCCACTTCCATCGTTGATGGTAGGATATAATCTTATATTTTAGTTGCTTATTGCAATCTAATTCATTACACTTTACTTGTTTGAGCGTTAATTGATAGTATATTGCACTTATTGTGTGTTTTATGCCTTATAGGAGAGATTTCGAGTAATGTAGATGTTATGGAGCTAATTCCAGCTATTTGGATCTTTAAAGTATAAGTAAAAGCCAAGAGGATTAAGTCGGGATCATGTTCGGGGTCGAGGACCAAGTCTGGACATCAAAACGCAACGAAAAATCCGTACTTTGAGAAATCTTCACTACGGCGTGTGGGGCGCCGCGGTTGTACAATTCGTTATTTCCAGTCAGGACTATCTCTCTAGATTTCCCCACTAATGCCCCGCATGGCACGTTGCCCTATGCAGCGCGCATGTGCAAATTTTACAGAGTGAATGTCCTATTTCAGTTAAGAAAAGGTGATTTCGTCAGGTCCCAACCCTACTTGTTATAAATACATTGAAAACGTTATTTTCTGTACTCATAACACATATTCCACCTAAGGAGGCTAAGTAAGAGTTGGAAGAACACAAGCACAAGGATTTCATCATTTCTTCCTCACTCCAGACCCGAGTTTGGATCAAATTTTTGTTTTATTATACTTCAACCTTATTTGTGATGAATTTCTCCATATCTATGGAGTAGTTCCCTTTAGAGTTTGATAGATTTGGTGTATTGATGATTATTTGTGGATTATAGCTCTAGTTTTATGTATTGAAGAGTTCTTTTAGATGATTTAACAATTGCATCTATATTCACTTGTTCATGTAATTGAGAGAGGCATAACTTGTGACATATTTGCATTATTTAGTTGGTTGAGTTCATATATTGTTCTTAGTAATCGAAAGAGGCTAGTTGAATCATTGATTAAACCTAGCTAGGAGAATAATCGAAAGAAGTTTTCCTAAAGACTAATCCATTATGCATTCTTGCATATCCTCGCGTGCTTAAATTAGTTCATCTTGTGAGGTTGAAACTTAATTGAGAGAGGAGATTTTGCTGAACGTTTGAACTGATAATTGAGTGCATTCGAGAGACTCACTTAAACATTAGAAGTTAATTATCTAGAGTTAGATGCCAAACAATTATCTTGCACCTATTATATCAATCCCTATTTTCTCCCACTGATAACTTTCTTGCTTGTTCCTTGTGTCGATTGTCATTAGTCAATAATTTAATACTCTTAGTTAATTTAGTTAGAAATCATATACATCTCAATTGTTGATCATCTTGGATAGCAATCAAGCTAGAAACTACAAGAATACTGTTTAAATCTAATCCCTATGTATACAATATTATATTATACTATATTTGACTAGCGAGCATAATTTAAGTGTGTATTTCGAGCTCGTCAATCATCAACCATGATACGTTTAACATAAGTATCTAAAATTCGTAAAGTAATGAAAAGAGCATCGTTTTGAGGGAAAGGCAAATTTTCGGCATCTGACTCGTCGAAGATGATACTTTCTTTGAGTCCATCATACCGTTCGTGGGTGATCGATCTTTTGAGCTTGTGAGTAGCGGTGAACTTGATACCGCTAATGGAGGCATAGTTGTTGCCGCCAATAATCATATTGATGGTGCGGGCCAGTGAGGGCGGCTTTGGCTGACCTTGACATTCTCGACCCCTGGCGAAGTTATTCCTTTCCTTGTCGCTCAGTAGCTCTTTAAGGTGTCCTTGCTGCAACATGTTCACACCTTCTTGCCTTGGGACGATGCAATATTCTTCCTTTTGCCCGCATTACTGGTGGACTTCGCAGAGGTTGTCGAATTTTCTAGTACTTGGGTCGGACCTCATCTTTGGCGGCCACTTCACCTTTGTTCCGAGTTTTTTCAGGGCGTAGACTATTTCTGAATGTGAAACACAAATGAGCGGATAATAGGGGTGGCTTATCTCTCTCGTTCATGTGAGTCCCCCTTCTCATCCTAGATGGACCATCTTCGTAGCAGGATGAAGGAGGGACGGGGGCCCTGACGTAAGGTTGATGTCATTATCTGTGCGGTCATGAGATTGGGTGATCCCTTCTCATGTTATCTCTTCGTTCTCTCCTGGATTTGTCTTGTACCGAGATGAGCCGTCAGGTTGGACCGTTGAGGTCGTCATCATCTTCCTGAACTTCTGGACAATAAGCATTATGGATTTCGTCCCATGTGGTCGGAGGGTAATGCATCAACCGGCTTAGTAGCTTTTTGTTCGTTCTTAAACCCTCTCTGCTCGACCCGTTCTGAAAAGCTGTGATTTCATCCCTTCAGATACATTTGGTAAGATCATCCTTACCCTGTTGAATCGGGCGAGGAAATCCTTTAGTCCCTCTCCACGGGATTGCTTGATGGCGAAGATGTCGTTAAGCGCAATATAGCCTTTATATTCCTGCCAAATGCGGTTAGACAAATGCTTCTTTTAATTTCTCTCTCTTATACGTGAAAATAATATATTAATAGATGGAGCTAGGCTGTTCCCCCCCCCTCCCCCCACCCGTAATAATCCGAAATATTTTTTTTATATACTTATTAACTTTTAGAGGAGAATTAATTAGTTTGTAGCTATCGGATCGAATATTAAGAAAGTGAGAGGGAATTGGTTATGATGATATATAAAATAGTATATTAAATAAGTGGCTAGGGGATAATATTTTTATTTACTTAGGTTGGTTGTGCTAATAATAAAATAGGAGGCAAGTGGACCAAGCCACCTTTTAAGGACTTCACGTCCAAAGCCTCTCCAAAGTGGGAATAGATGAACTGCTAGGGTATTAACTTTAGAAGAAAAAAAAAACGTTTTTAGATAAATAGCAAGTTTTAGTCTTGGAGATTTGAGGCAGCACTTTTGAGAAAAAGGGCTAAGACGCTTTAGCATCGGGAGAAAAACTACACGAACTAGGGACGTTGGTTTGCTCAAGTATTACAAGATTTCAGTGTATTTTTGTTCAGTTAATTTTGGTCAATTGATAATTAGGGTAGTATAGAAGATATGAATTTATGCTTATGTCATGAATAATAGGCATAATAATTACCATAGAATAATAGGATGGTAGTGATTATATAAGGATTGATAATTGTAAAGATGAATTGGGATTGAAAACTGGACGCCGACTCCGTTCCGTCAATGCCTTTACGAAATTCTACAAAATAATATGAAACTACTGCTACTTCCTTACTACTATATTTAAGAATGAAAATATAGGAACCATGATGTCATTATTGATAGTAATAATAAGTTAATGGTTGGTGGAAGTGAAATCTTGCTATGGAAAACTAACGTTGATGCAGTGTATATAAAATGAAAATATACTGGAAACAGACTTCTATATGTAAAATACAAAATGATTATCTACTAAGTGGTTAATAGTGAAGAAGGAACATGAATGTGTAATGATGATGACATGTAAAATTGTATATTATGATGGGGTGGATTTCTAGCATAAGAAATAGTATTATGGAATTGTAGAGTTATTTTAGAAGCTAACGTTTTGGCTATTTTGGTTGATAATTTGGTGTACTAGTTTTTATTAATTGGATCTAGTTTGATTTTGATTTTGACTCGTCCTAAGATTATGAAATTATTTGCCTAGATTAATTAGAACGTGTTATTCAATATTTTGGATAGATTCGGATCCTTTGGAGACCGAGTCGAGGGACGAGGACATCCCGGAGTAGGATTTTACGCTGTTAAGGTAAGTAACATTTTTAACTTTGGCTTTGAAGGTATAAACCCGATGAATTTGATATCGTGCGACTGTTCGGAGGTGATACCCACGCTAGGTGACGGGCGTGTGGGAGTATACCTCGAGGGATGTAGACTTGGTCCATCCCGTGAGGCCTCATGGCTATCATCTGTGTTTACGTAGTTACTTGTTGTTGAACTTTCCTGCCCTCATGTTAGAGATCATGCTAAGGCTTTATTCATGCTCACATTATTTGTACTCAGTCATATAAATTATTTTATATGTTTACCTCAATCTCTGTTATTTGCTAATATGCTGTGATACTTGATGTGGGTAGTGTTCCCTTATTTGTTGATGATGGTGAGGCTAGTGAGGTACATGATTGAGTGAGACCGAGGGCCTAGTTGTGAGGATATTGATACCATAGCGTGTGAGTTGTCCGCGTAGCACATGAGTTGACCATGCAGATCCAGATATTGATATGATAGCACGTGGGTTGTCTGTGCTTAGCGCTTGGGCTTTGGGAGCCCCTCCGGAGTCTGTACACACCCCAAGTGAACGCAGAGTGTTGAGTGTATTGAGTGGTGAGTGTTGAGTGCTGTGATGGAGTGAAATTATTGTGAAGTTGCATTTACTTTTGCTATTGATACATTTATCTGTTAAATTTCTTTGGGCCATTTACTGAGTTATGGAATTTACCTATTTATTTTTGTTATTTTTAAGTTGTGATTATAAATAATTGAATTGTTCTTCTTAGCTCGTCACTACTACTCAGTTCCTTAGTTATTTTTGTTACTACTGAGTCGGATATACTCATACTACACCCTGCACTTTATGTGCAGATCCAGGTGAGTTAGAGCGCGACAATCGTTGAGTTCAGGCCGACTATCTGTGAAGATTGCAAGGTAGCTGCTAGTGTCCGCAGGACCTTGTTACTCCTTGTCACAACCCTTTTTTTCAAACTACACTAAACCCCTCTATAAAATAATAAAAAGATTTTGTAAAGTTCAAAAAGGATTTTCAAAATTGATGGTGACAAAAAGATTGTGTTTTAAAGGATTAAAACATAGTCGCCACCTGACATTTGATTTCGATGTGTGAGGTCAGCATATTTTTTAAAAAAAAGTTTTTCTTTTAAAACACTTTGGACTCCAAACGGACCTCGATCGGCATCTCAGACTCGTCGACTTCGAACACCTCGCACGGACTCTCTCAATCATCTCTCATTTCTATTTTTGTTTGCAGGGTGCTGTTGGGTTTCCCTTTTTTGGGGAATGCTCTCTTAGCTTAGGAGATGAGTGGAAGGTTGTAACGGGCTGGTCGCGGTGAAGTGAGGAAGAAGGCGGGCTGGTTGTGAAGAGGTGGCTGTCCGGCGAGTTTTGGGTGGAGGGTGGAGCGGCCAGGCGGCGACAACTCTCTCTTTCTGCTGAGGGGTGTATTCATTCCGAAGAGAGTATATGGGTCTGTTAGGTGTGGAGATCGGCGAGGGTGGTGGCTTTTCGGTGTGTTTGAGAGGCCGGCGGCGGCAGATTTTTGAAAGGGGGTGTGGTGGGCGGCTGATTTTTTTGGTGAAGGACTGGTGAAGAAGAGGGGTCGTTGGTTGAGGGCTAGTGGCTGCGAGGAGTTTTTTGTGTGTTTTTTAGGGTGTCTTGGTTAGGAAGGTCTGTCAGTGTAAGGTTGAAGAAGATGGTCTAGGGTTATAATTCTGGGCTAAGGGTCATTTGGGCCTACGGATTAATGGGCTAAATTTTTTTCCAAATTTATCTTTAAAAAGTGGTCATTCAATTCTACAAATTAAAAATATTAACTCCTATAATAATAACTATTAAAATACCTAATACCTTCATTAAATACAGAAAAACGAAACTATTTTTATATTTTTTAAATTTTGTGATAAAATTAAGTAAAAGAAAACTAGTTAAAATAACGATATTAAGCCTAAACTAAATATTTAAACGCTAAAATGTATAAAATTTGGGGAAGGGTAAAAAATTACATGTCTACACTCCTGTTGTCATTTCTTCTTTTGGACAGTTAGACAATTTATATATCTTAATTTATAGTTTTAGACGCTCATGACTTAGTGACACCTTGATGTTTGAGGCTCGTTTTCGTATTCTATATTATTATTATTTAGAGTTGATTTAGTTTATGAGAAATTTAAATGTTGGTATTATTTTATTAAATTCTTAAAATCAATTACTAGTAATATTTTGAGAAATAGGCTTGCCTTGTAAAACGATAGACGTCATCACGACCATGGTTAGATTTTGGGTGGTGACACCCCCTAGTCTTCGTTTGGGTTGGGAAATAATAATCACTATGGGGCAAGATCAAATTAAATCTGCACGAATGTCGAATGATGTAATTAACTAGCGCCCTCTCAAATATGGACCCAACAAAATAAAAAATAAAAAGAAGAAGCAACATATCAATAACTAAGTAATTTATTGTACTGGTTAAACAAGAAGCAATTAGTGGAGGTAGTTGGCTAAATAGGGATAGTTTGAAGGCCCAAAATGGGTCCTGTCAAAGAGCACTTAATCCCTTAAGTGGAAACATCCATTTACACATTCCATAATTACTTGTCCACTTAATATCTTAGATCATACACCACGTACTTAACAAAGGGATAAACCATCTCTCATTTTTAGGTGAGGCAGAAGTTTAGGACTTAAAATTCCAGGAGAAAAAATGCATAGTTCTCTACTCCATCACACGTCTCGTGTACTTTGTTGGTTTTGTTACATAGTTCTCTACTTGGGATTGCTATACTTATTAGTGCAAACTATAAAGATGTTATGGCATACTACTACTGCCAAAACTCCGGCGAAAGTTCCGCCGGGCAACCGAGGATTACCGTTCATCGGAGAAACCATCCATTTCATGGCTGCCATTAATAGCAATAAAGGATTCTATGATTTTGTCAAAGTTCGACGACTCAAGTAAGAATAATTTATTATTAGATCATGACTAGCTACAATAAGATTGAGTAATGTGTTTTGATAGCTCTGGTAGCATATATGTGTCTAAAATATTATTTGTAGCAACCCAAATTCAATGCCAGTATACATAGATCATATATTAATTGTACATAGTTGTATATATTATATATCCGTCAGAAATATTTAATTTAAGAGATTAAGTGAACGATTATTTGGTTTAATTCTTCTTCTTTTTTGTAGCAATAACGAAAATTCATCGAGAGTATTGATTTTAATCAATTAAAGTTATATTTGTCACGACGACGGAAGTCATTTTCCGGGAATTGTTTCTAAGAGAATGACTTATTTTCAGGAAAATACTTTCTGAAAAAGTTTTCTAATATTTGATTAGAAAGTGAAAAATATTTTCTGAAAGAACGTGTATTAAAGATTGATAATACTTTATCAAACCGGATAATATTTTGTTGAAATTTTCGAGTATTAAATATTTGATAATGATGTCCAATTGTTGGTTAAAGCAATGATATAATAGAGTCAAACTTTTTTACAATATGTTTGTTTGTTCTTATATGAACTGATGTTATAGAAAAAATATATTATAATATAACACGTGAAATTGGTCTCTTTTGAAGTTTGACAGTTATAATAAAGTATTATTATCGAGAGATTTTACTGTACTTTATTTGTAGGTATGGGAATTGCTTTAAAACAAATATATTTGGGCAGACGCATGTATTTATCTCAAGCACAAAGGCAGCAAAGAAAATTCTAAGTAACGAGAGTGAGAATTTCACAAAGAGATACATAAAGTCAATTGCAAAACTTGTAGGAGACCAAAGCCTTCTTTGTGCTTCACATGAGCAACACAAACTTATTCGAAGCCATCTTAGTGCTTTGTTTACAACTGCATCTCTTTCGTCAATGGTTAAACAATTTGATGAATTGACAATTAATAATCTTAGCACTTGGCAACACAGATCCGACGTTATTATACTCCATGAAGCTCTAAAGGTTGGTTTCCCTATTAAGTCTATTCCAACTTCTTTTAGTATTTTTTGAACAAATAGTTGGCCGAACTTTGTTTATTTTTTTTAGCAGGTATACATAAAATCGTACTATATATATATATATATATATATATTACACATTCACCGCCTATTCTTAAATTAAGCGGTTTGATTGAACAACTATTTAGGTTACATATTCAAAATAAAACTCTTCCAACACATTCAAATTCAGGTGGATTAGACTGCACATATACTCATTGTTGTAGAAAAGACACCAGGTAGCCACGCTAAAGAGTTGCTATTTAGAAATTAGCCAATGTGTCATGTATTTTTTTCAGCTCAATATTTCGGGATATAAACGTCCTGAATTATCCTGAAATTAAGATTTTAGTTCAATTTTTCAGAACAAATAAGTACTGACTAATCGGTAAATACTAACCCTAAAAAAGGTTATATGTGCACTTCCCCTTTCATAGCTAGGTACATTTGAACATAGGGGTTTTAACGCCGTATACCTCTCTATAAATCTCTTTACTCTATGTGCCTTAATTATGAAAATTACATCTATATCTTGATAGAGAATCTTATATGTGCAACAATCACTATTAATAAGGGGACAATATCCCTTAAATGTAGCCTTAATTATTGAAACATGTACTCAATGAATTTTGAGATTCACATCTCCCCTAATTAAACCATATTCCTATTTTCCATCAGAACTTCATTTTTGATATTGTATAATCTATACTTTCAAATCTTCCATATATTTTGAACATATTATAATATTCTAATATGAAATACAGTTCAAATCGAATATATCACAATATTCTAATGACAAGTATACTATCTAAACCAAGCATATCACAGTATCCTAATTTAGAATATATTATTCAAACTAAATATACCATAATATTTTAATTTGTAATACACTATTCAAATACTATAGTATTCTAATTTGACATACAATATACAAACCAAGTATTCTACAATTTTTTAATTTGAAAAACTCTGGTTTGAATAGTGTATTCCAAATTAAAATATTATGGTATGTTTGATTTGAATATTGTATTACAAATTAGAATATTGTGTTATGTTTGATTTGAGTATTGTATTCCACATTGGAATATCTTCGTTGTTTGATTTAAATAATGTAGTTTTCATTAGGATATTGTGGTGTATTGGTTTGAATAGCATATTCTAATATTTTATTTTAGTTTATATATTATATTCCTAATTAGTACATTGTCATGTTTTTTTTTTCTTTTGATTACATAGATGAAAAAGATTATGGAGGACTTCATAGAGAAATTACTGGGGTAAACTTTTTGGTTCTTTCAAACGTGAGATGATGGGGTATTTTAAGAGATTTATTAAGTTGGAGTGAGAGATAATTTAGTTCTTTAAAAGGTGAGATTTATTTAATGGTGCATAATGATATTAAAATTTTATAAAATAAGTATACAAGGTAAAATAAATATTTCAAAGGTATATGGAGTTAACTAGCATTTCCAATGGGCATACCGCGTAAATTACTCTTGAACATAACACCATTTAGCCTGTCTAAGGGTGGGCTAAGGGTTTGGGCCAATTTGAGCAATCAATACAGCCCAATGACGCATAAGAAAATTTAAGAAAAAAATCGACTTTTTGGTTAGTTAAGTAAAGTGATGATAAATTTAAAAAAATAAAAATAAAAAGAACAATTCTATGAAAATCTGATTTGATAATTAAAGAAATTATAAAAGAATAAAATGAACACATGAAAAATGATTTTGAGTTGGGAAGGTCAAGTTATTGCCCTTTATTAAGTCCAAATGACCCACCCACCTTGAACCAAGCATATTCAGGGAGGGATTATGATTCAACTCGTTTATTAATTAACCCATTTAATCCGCATTTGACACTCCTACGTTAGATTAAGGACAACTGATTGGTTCATAGAGCTCGCTTAAAGGGTAAACCGATACACAAACACCCCGCATTCACGCAGGGTTCGGGGAAGGGTCGCACCATAAAGGATGTGGTATAGACAGTCGATCCTAATGCAAACATTAGTGGTTGTTTCCACGACTCGAACCTGTAATATATAGTTCACAGAGCTTCCTTGTTTTACATAATTGAATTTTCTTCTTGTGTTATAGATAACCCTTGAAGCAATCTGCAAAATGTTAATGAATTTGGAAGGAGAAGAGGAATTAGAGACGTTGCACAAGGATATTGGGCTGATTTATGAAGCAATGCTAGCATTTCCATTAAAACTACCATGGACCAGATTCTACAAAGGCCTACAGGTAACGGACCGGCCCAATATGGAAAGCCCATTAAAGTTCGGACTCAACAACTAAAGCCCATAGACATTTAATTGCGTAAAAATAGCACGGGCTAGCCAGTTTTCGGACTGGCCATTCAAAAATAGCCAGCGTTTGCCAAGTCATTGAAAAATAGCCACTATTTTGCTGCAACGGAGACCGGTCCAGCATAATACTCTGGAGTTCGGTGCACCTGTGTATGAACTTCCAGCATATTATGCTAGAGCTTTCCGACGCAGAAAGTTCCAGCATAATATACTGGAGATTCGAGCACCTATGTATGAACTTCCAGCATATTATGCTAGAGCTTTCCGACGCAGAAAGTTCCAGCATAATATACTGGAGATTCGAGCACCTATGTATGAACTTCCAGCATATTATGCTGGACTGATATACTTTGCTGGAACTCCAGTTCAATATACTGGAATTCCAGTATACTTTGCTGGAACTCCAGTATATTATACTGTAATTCCAGTATATTATGCTGGAGTATTTTTCCGATTTTGAATAGTGTTCTCGTTCAGATTTATCTTTACATAAAAAGTGGTTAAATTACGATTACTTTTGATACTGTGGCTATTTTTGAATGACCCCTTATAAATCTGACTATTTTTGAATTTGTCCCTTCAATTGCAGGCGAGAAAAAGAATTATGAGGTTGCTGGACAAGATAATAGAGAAAAGAAGAAAGTCCAAAGGAAATTTTGATGATTTTCTAGCTCATCTTTTGAGTAAGGATGGTGAGGAGAGCGAACAAGAAAATGCCATACAGTTAACAAATCAGCAGATTAAAGATAATATACTAACTATGATTATTGCAGGTTTGTTTTAATTTAATCTACTGGGATTATACATAAGTGATTAATTATCATGTTACTAGTTAAACTCTCAGATTTCGTTCTTTTTGGGCAGGTCAAGATACCACGGCTAGCGCGATTACGTGGATGATCAAGTATTTGGATGAAAATCCCGACGCTCTTAACCAACTTAGGGTAACAACAAATAATATTTTAAGTATGCGTTTTAAAGTAATTAGAGATAGAATTATAAGGTTCGATTCCTTACTATCTAGGACCACTTAAATGTCTTGATTTTCTTGGAATAATTCACAGCCAAAAGTCTAATATTAGAAAGTTGATTGGAATAGGCTGAACAACAAGCCCTTCAGCAAAAGGTTTCTAGCAAATCACACCTCACACTAGAAGACCTGAATTGTATGCCGTATGCATCTAAGGTATTATTTATTTATTTATTTATTTAAATATTTCACCTTTTTTATTTAATCTTACAGTGCACTCAATAATTACATTTTGAAATAATAATTAAATTTGTGCCAACAGGTTATTAAGGAATCACTTCGAATGGCTTCAATTGTCCCTTGGTTTCCAAGAATGGCACTATATGATTGTGAAATTGAAGGTTTACTTTTATACACAAAATTCTGAGAAATATCTTAAATGCAAAGTATATTAATATCCCTTTAATTTTTATGTGGATTTAGGATTTACGATCAAGAAAGGATGGAACATTAACGTGGATGCTAAATCAATACATTTTGATGCAATGATATTCCATGATCCGAATAAATTCATTCCTTCGAGATTTGATGTAAGTAATGTTGGAATTACATAGACATATTAAACAGATTTGGGCTATAAACAGATTTGGCCAAGTCAACCCAGTCTTATATTTATCTTGATCAAGTTAGGATAGGTTTTGTCTATTTTGCCCTGGTATATATATAGATGTAAGTTTCAGAACTTTCTCAATTGGTAAAGAAAAATATCTGATTTCTCTTTCTCTCCGTCTTCTCTAATGTGAAACCCCAGTTTCTATCTTTCATTGATTTCGATCATTTGTAAGCTCAATATGGTATCAGAGCCGCAGTTTTGGATAGATCCAATGGCGAGAAGTCGAGCGGTGTTACCCCTGGTTGGTTAAATCGAGAGAAGCGGAGATTTTTCTTCTGTTTTTACTTCAGTGATTTTTTTGTGGAATTCCGGCAGTGTTCTCCTTTCCGGCCTGTGACGATTATTCTCTTCTCCAAGGTTATCAATTTACAATATTTCAAGGCTCACTTCTTCGAGTGTAAAGGAAGAAGTTCGGTAACCCTAAACTTTCTGTCAATTTTATAGCTGGTGGTATTTCGCATGTCTGGTTTCCTTCTCCGATTTCAGATTCTCAATTATGCTTAGTTACTCGATATTGTCCCTAATTGTTTAGCTATGGTGAATCCTGCTGGAACTTCGTATAGTTCTGATTCTTCGAGTCTTCTTTATATACGTTCTTCTGATATTCCTGGAACGTGTCTAGTTAGTACTCCTTTTTCTGGGACTGGTTATGGGGGATGGAAGAGAAGCATGATAGTGTCTCTATCTTCTAAGAACAAAATTTCTTTTGTTGATGGATCTTGTCCTAGGCCTTCTAGTAATGACGATCCTGCAAAATTACGACAGTGGGATAGATGCAACAATATGGTGATTTTGTGGTTAACCAGTTCACTCTCACCAGTTATTGCTGAGAGTGTCCAGTACTCAGAAATTGCTGAGGGTATCTGGAAGCAACTGGAGCGTAAATATGGGGTTGTTAATGGGACTAAAGTCTTTGAAATTAAAAAAGAACTAGCCTCAACTCAGCAAGAGTCACGTGATATTGCCTCATACTTTAATAAATTGAAGAAGCTCTGGGATGAGTTGGGAACCATGCGTAAAAATTATGATAATTCATGTACTTATGCTGCTAAGCCAGGTATCCAAAAAGATGACGAGGAGGATAAACTACATCAATTTCTTATGGGTTTGAATGAAGTTTATGTAGGGGTTAGGAGTAATTTATTGATGATGCAGCCTCCTCCTTCTCTTGATAGTGCATATAATATTCTCCTTCAAGATGAGAATCAAAGACAAGTTCATTTCACTCCTCAAATACCCCCAGAGTCTGCTTCATTTTCCGCCAAAATGAACATTAAGGCATTTCCCCCTAGACAGTACAATCAGAAGATAATTTTTGGACAGTCCAGGATCAATGTGTTCTGTAAATATTGTAAGAAATCAGGTCACACAATTGACAAATGTTATAAACTCCATGGTTTTCCTCAGAATTTCAAATTTAATAAAGAGAAAAGGGTAGCTACAAATGTGTCCACTGAGATTGGGTGCCCATATCCTGGTCAGAAATTTGGTCCTCCTCAGTTTTGTGATGGTGCTCCTGGTAATGGGACTCCTGGTCAAGTTTGTGATGATCAAGCTTCATCTATTCCTGGTCTAACCAAACAACAACACTCACAACTCATCACATTGCTGCAGCAGACTTAAATTGGTTCTAATTTTGATTCCCAGTCCAACCTGATGGCTTCTGCCAATTTTGTTGGTAGTGTTTTGTCTCTGCTTGTTTATTTTGACAATGAATCTCATGCTTGTTTGTTGTCTGGGTCTAGTAAAAGTGTATGGATCATAGACAGTGGGGCCACTGATCACATGACCTCTAACAAAGATATTCTCTTTAACATCATACCACTAACTACTTCTTACTTAGTAACTTTACCTAATGGATATAAGGCAAAAGTTACTTCTATAGGATATGTTCCCTTATCCCCTTCTTTGACTCTACATCAAGTACTATGCATTCCATCCTTTCACTATAATCTGATTTTTGTACCCAAGTTAATTCAACAACTCAAATGCTTAATCTTGTTTACTTCTTGTTCTTGTATTCTCATACAGGACCTTTCCGTGAGGAAGCTTCTGGAACTTGGTAAATTGGACCAAGAACTTTACAAGCTTCTTCATGAGCATCACACTACTCCTGGTTCTGAATTTCATGTTTCTGTTTTCAATAAGAATGTACACTCTAAAAATGTTTCTGATGTTTCCATTAACAAAGTTGTACAAAATAGAAGTGCTTTGAACTCTATTCCTTTAGTTCCTTCTAATGATGTACATGGTATTAATAAACAGGATGTATTGTGGCACCATAGGCTGGGACATATTCCGTTTGCCAAAATGAAGCTCATTCCTTCTATATCTGTTGATTTATCTTCTACAATCATTTGTATGTCATGTTTTCCCATTGGCAAGGCAAAACAGATTGCCTTTCTCTCATAGCACTTCTGTTTCTAATTCTTTGTTTGTTTTGATTCATGTTGATACATGGGGACCTTATCACACACACACATATTCTGGAGATAATTACTTTCTTACCATTTTGGATGATCATAGTAGGTCCACTTGGACATATTTGATGCATTCTAAAAGTAATCCTTTTTTTTTTACTAAAATCTTTCATAGCTATGATTAAAACCAAATTCAATCTTCATGTTAAGACTGTAAGAAGTGACAATGCTCTAGAAATAGGTCTTTCCAATTCTGTCTTACAATATTATTCTGAAAATGGCATTATTCACCAAACATCTTGCCCACATACACCCAACACAATGGTGTAGTCGAGAGAAAACATAAACACTTACTAGAAACAGCTAGATCCTTATTATTTCAATCAAAGCTACCAAAAAAATTCTGGGGAGATTGTATCCTCACTGCCACATACCTAATAAATAGATTCCCTTCAACTGTTCTACACAATAAAACCCCTTTTGAAGTTTTATATGGTAAACCACCTTGTTATACTCACTTGAAGCCATTTGGTTGCTTATGATATGCTACTATTCCCAAGTGCAACATAGATAAACTAGACCCTAGAGCAGCTCCTTGTGTGCTTGTTGGTTATCCATTTGGTAAGAAAGGATATAAGTTGAACAATCTATCCACCAAAAATGTGTTTGTATCAAGAGATGTGGTCTTCCACGAGTCAATTTTTCCATTCATCTTGTCTTCCCCTTCTTCTAGTTCTCCGGTCCTTCCTATCCTAATGATGATTCTTATCCCTTCCAATCTGAAATTTCAACTCCTTCTATTCCTTCAACTAGTTCTCCCTCTATTCCTTGTTCTATTCCTTCTTCATCCATTGCATCTCCAGATCCACCACTTCCTTCCCCTTCTAACTCTTGTTCTGTCCCTCCTCCTGCAGTTAGAAGGAGCATCAGGACTCACACTCTTCCTTCTCACCTTAATGATTTTGTTACACAACTCCCTCCTTCCCTTTATGGCCCTACTTCTATATCACTTTCTGCTGCCCAGTCAACAGCAACTGAGCCTCATTCTTATACTCAGGCATCTGCCAGCCCTGCTTGGCAGGAGGCTATGAGGAAAGAGTTTGATGCTTTGGAAGCTAATAAAACTTGGACAATAGTTGAATTACCTAAAGGTAAGAAGCCAATAGGTTGCAAATGGGTGTATAAAATTAAACATAAGGTCGATGATAGTGTGGAAAGGTATAAGGAAAGTTTGGAGGTACGAGGTGATACACAAATTGAGGGAATTGATTTTCATGAAACATTTTTCCCGGTTGTCAAGATGTGTACCATACGGTGTCTTGTGGCTTTTGTTGTTAAGCAAGGGTGGTCTCTTTTTCAATTAGACGTTAACAATGCATTTCTTCATGGTGATCTAGATGAAGAGGTATATATGAAACTATCTCCAGGTCTTATTGTTACCTCTAATGTTCAGCCCTCTTCTTTTTTGTTTTAGTTTGCAAGCTCCAAAAATCCCTTTATGGTCTAAGACAAGCATCTCGTCAATGGTATGACAAGTTATCCAATGCACTTTGCTCTAGAGGTTATGTACCTTCTCTAAATGACTATTCTTTATTCATCAAGAAATCTGCCAACTCTACTGTTTTCCTTGCTGTATATGTGGATGACATCATTCTTACAGGTGATGACCCCACTGAAATTTCTGTTCTTAAGGAGTTCCTTAACGACCAATTTAAAATCAAGGATTTGGGTCTGCACAATTATTTTCTTGGGATTGAGGTATTCTATGGCGAGTCTGGGGTCATTCTTCATCAACAAAAGTTTGTTGCTGATTTGCTTCAGGAATTTGATTGTATTTCTGCTTCTGCTGTGGTCTTTTCTTTTAGAATTGGGTATCAAGTTGAATTCTGATGATGGGGAGTTATTGCCTAGGCCTAACACTTATAGAAGTCTAGTTGCTAAACTCAACTTTATCACTCATACTAGACTATATTTGTGTTTTGTTGTACACCACTTAAGTCAGTTTCTCAAGTGTCCTAGAGTGCCTCATATGACTGTTTCTCTTCACATTCTGCGATACTTGAAAGGCACTCCAGATTTTGGTGTCTCTCTTAATGCATCTTCTGATTTTTCCTTGCTTGTCTATTGTGATAGTGATTGGGTTGCGTGTTCTGAGTCTCGTAGGTCTGTTTCTGGGTTTTGCATAACTCTAGGTGGAAGTTTAATAAGTTGGAAATCTAAGAAACAATCTGTTATTTCTTTGTCCTCTGCTGAAGCTGAATATCTGGCAATGAGTAAAGTTGTAGCTGAATTGGTTTGGCTGGTTCGTTTGCTCACATATTTGGGTATTCCCTCTGTCTCTCCAGTTCCTGTATACAGTGATAATGTGGCTGCTTTGCATATTGCGAAAAATCCCGTGTTTCACGAACGTACCAAACACATTGAAGTGGATTGCCATTTCATAAGGACAAAACTAGCCGATGGCCTAATTTCTTTACATCATATATGTACTTCTTCTCAACTGGCTGACATCTTTACCAAGTGTTTGACAGGTGGACAACATCATTTGTTACTTGGAAAGTTGGGCGTGACCTCACCCTCCAACTTGAGGGGGGGGGGGGGGTGTTGGAATTACATAGACATATTAGAAAGATTTGGGCTATAAACATATTTGGGCCAAGTCAGCCCAGTACTTATATTTATCTTGATCCAGTTAGGATAGATTTTGTCTATTTTACCCTTGTATATATATAGATGTAAATTCCAGAACTTTCTCAGTTGGTGAAGAAAAATATCTGATTTCTCTTTCTCTCCGTCTTCTCTAATGTGAAACCCCAGTTTCTATCTTTCATTGATTTCGATCATTTGTAAGCTTAACAAGTAATTCTCTACAATCAAACATAACTTTACCAAAGGAACACAATAGAATTGGGGGAAAAGTTGAAGAATTAACCTGAAGGAATACGTTAACCTAAACACCGGTTGTAATCACGGGTCGGTGATGGTTGTCACAGTGTATTGGAGCAATCCTCATTCCACAGTCTAAACCCCTCCTCTGATTTGGGAGACGAGAGCCTGGAAAATTCTGATTTTCTATATTTTTATTTTACACTGTAAGTGTACTTTTATAGAGAATATTAGGGTTAATTAATAACTCTATTGGGCCTTAAAGCACCCCGTATGGGTGGATCCAATTTTCCTACATAACCTAAATAGCAGCCTACTCTATTACTTAAACTAAAATTAGTCGACGAATGTACAATATATGTATACTATGTACATAATCATGTACAATCAGTATATAATATATGTATACCAACTAGTAAAAAAAAAACAGTTACGCTCGGCTATTTGTATAAAGATCCCAAAAAAGTTGCATGTACTCGGTACTTACACTAACCGTATAAATATATCATACATGCATTCAACAACAAACAAATTTAACACACACACTGACCTCATTTTTATCATTAATTGTCTAATATATTATGGTGTAAACACTGAATAAAGAATTATTCAGGTTGATTCAAAACCATATAGCTTTTTAGCATTTGGAATGGGAGGAAGAACATGCCTTGGACTGCATTTGGCTCGAGCAATGATGATTGTTTTTGTCCATCGTTTGACCACATCCTACAGGTTTAGCCTATTTTTATCAAATTTAAAACCATAAACTAATCATCTTCATCTTATGTTAAATTAATTACAATTAACAAATGTGTTTAATGTTTATGTATTTTTTGGATATCAGGTGGAAGGTAATAGATTCTGGTGAAAGCATTGAAAAATGGACACTTTTCTCAAGACTAAAAAGTGGTTGTCCCATACGTGTTACGTGTTTAGATGAGGAGAGGGAGTTCCCTAATGCATCAATAACATAAAGTCAAAATCTTATTATTATTCAGATTAAATCTTATATTTTGATTAAAGCTCGGAGTCAAACAAGGTTTTGTTTTATCATATTTTTTAGAAATAATATTTAAATAATTTAAATTGTTAACCGTGGATTTGTTACAATTTTTATGTAGTTTTTAGATATATAAATTTTATTTCAAACATTTAAAGTTTATGTCCGAATTCACATCAAATATTAGTTAGTTTGATACTCGTACTCCGTAGAGGTTCAAATGAGGAAATATTAAATAGTTCCTACAGATTGAGCTTGAACAAGATACTACTAGTGGGCTAGTGCACTTATTTATCAATTAATTCCCAACTCAAATATATATATGAGTTCTTGATCTACTATCATTTATTTTTCTAAATTTATTTTTTTATAAAAGTCTGTGACATCAGGAAAAAAAAACTAGGAAAAGCTGGCATCCATGAATATTTTTGGCTTCCGCTAATATTATCATCATATATGGCATCATGTTACAGGATGTAATATCAAAAAGCAGAGTAGTATAATACAAAAGATGTAATGTAAATGATGCAAGCTAAATCCATAATTGATTCAACGAATTCTATCCATGCATGCAATTTTGTAGGGTTTTCTGGCTTGTCTGCCCTATGGATCACTTCAATCTATATGGAAATTGTGTTGCACGGACTTTCCAGAATGCTGCCGTACTCGTATTGAAGTTTTCAAAATTATATTAAATTTGGAGAATTGAACGCTTCCACTGACATTTGCGAAGTGTCTGAACGACTTAGTTGTGAAGCATCCCCATAATGGTACCCGTGGAAGTCACCCATACAATTAGAGTGAGTTCGAATTTTCTCGTACCCCTTCTTCCTTTATCCCCCAATCTAATTGCAATTCAGGGGGAAAAAACTAATGAAGGTTGAGCCAAAAGCGGACCCATGTGTTAAGGGTGTTAGTATACTGTATTTTTGTAAAGAAAATTAAACGGTAAACTTTCTGAAAATACAGAAACAGAAAGTTAGAAGAACTAAAACGTCAAAATAAATTCTGAAAAATAGTATAGGAATAAATCGAGCCCACTGAATACACAGTGTGTCCTTAGGTAAATTATTTCCCTCAAGTACCCGAGGTTGTGGAATATATCCTCCCAGGATAGAATGATTTAACTCACCAGCGTATCGGTACCTAAAACTCCGGTGATCGGCAAACCACTCGATGGTCGTAAAACACACTGGAATATTTTGTGTAGA
Source organism: Nicotiana undulata (assembly GCA_005239495.1). NCBI lineage: Eukaryota > Viridiplantae > Streptophyta > Magnoliopsida > Solanales > Solanaceae > Nicotiana > Nicotiana undulata. The sequence goes on from ML287319.1 coordinate 55,586, forward strand.
AGAAGAAGATCAGAAAATTTAGTAAGTAAAAATTCTGGGATTCAAGGCATATTTATAGCCAATTTCGTACTGTTTCTGAAAAGGTTTTGCAACCTTTCAGAACAGCCATAGCTGTTGGAACAGGTGTGAATCATTTCAGAACAAGCATAGTTGTTTGAACATGTATGAATATTGCGGGAAAATTGAAAACGAATTTAAAATAATTCGGGAAAGAAAAACGGGCCGGACTGGACCAGACCGGGTAGCGGGTCATTCGGATTTGAATTTTTCATTAATTAATTAATTAATTTGAAAGGAATTTTGTCCAAAAAGATTAATCAATCAATCTTTGACCGAAGCCGAACGACGACGACAACGCGAGGTTGCCTTCTTCTCAACTCTTTAAGAGCTAGAAGAAGAGCTTCTCTATATATACACATAGATTTTCTTTCCTTCTTCCAATGAGGGACAAAGTGCACTAATTCAAATTTTCACTTCCCTCCATTTCTTTTCCCACAATTTTCCATTCGCTCTCTTTAAGCTACATCAAGGTTAAAATTAAGCTACACTAAACTTAAAGACCAACAAAGGGTCACCGGACCCCTATCGCGTAAAATCCTAGGTCCGCCTCTGGGTTGATCAATATTAAAACTAGAAAGCATTTGATAAATGGAGAATGATGTAGCCATTATGTACGGAGATAATGTGCTCATGACATATCAATAGTTAATTGAGCATTTTAACTTGTTTACACAGATAATTAGGATTGAAGCTTTGTCTTTATTTAAAATTTACGTTAAGTAAATATCCTTTTAGAATATAGCCTAATCAACATAAAGTACAAATTCGAATGAAAAAAATGCATTTTCATGGACAATAAAATAACAAGCATAATGCATATATACTGCATGCATGTTGATAAAACAATATATGTTTACTCAAACAAGAGTGCAATTTGCAAAAGCCTAGGTCACGAAAGAAACTGTCTGGAACAAACATGACCAGAAACTAAGGTAGCAATTTGCCAATGAGCTTCAAGGACTGATATGAATGAAGATAAGAAATGATGTTCAAATCATGTCTGGCTCTTTGTTTTGATATATGTCCTAAAAGAAATAAAACAAATTTTGTAACTTATGAGATAGTCAAATCCAATAAATAATATTTAGTATATATATTCTGCATGCATATGCATAGACATGAAGAGAAAAGCTCCAACCCCAACAACTTGTGCACAGCTAGCTTCCCATTTATGGACTGGATAAGCCCCTGTTCTAAGGGCAATTGGACAAGCGAACACCACAATTTATTGACTTTTATTTATAATAATAAAATACAATGCACTCGATCTCGTTTATGGGAATCGTAGTAGCTCAGTTTGTTGGCTACGTACCCGAACTTTTATCGGATTGGTGACGGTTTGAATTTCCACCTTGTAATCTCATTCCTAAGAGTTGGTTTTGAAATGCATATTGAACACTACAATCAGATCGTTCTATAGCAACTTCACTATGTAATAACACTTCACTATAAAATTCAAGTTTTTCTCGGAATCAATTTTCATGTTATGCCATAAGATTTGTTCTCTATAACATCACTTCGCTATTATAACATTCAAAAATATTCGGAACAAACGAGCTTGTTATAGAGAGGTTTGACTTTTATTTTTATTTATGGCACATATATACCGATCGTTCCGAAGCATTAAACTATATTTTTCCTTAGTGAAGTTACATCTAAATTAAGTGCATGATTTGAGTTTTACTCAAGTGAAACAATTTTTTTGCAGGGAGGGGGGAGTTCAAAATTTTCTTTATGTTTTTTTTTTATTTGGGAGCAACTCACTAATTGACAGAGTCTATGTATCCCCAAAACCACCAACATACCAGAATGGATTTAAACCATAATGGGTTCAATCATTATATGCTATTATTGAGCAATCCAGCCATTAGGGACATCCGTATTACAAGTATATAGTCCATCCATCTGGATAAAATTGGATCTTTTTAATTATTTATTGGTTTAAGAAAAATTTATTTGCAGACACACGAATAAGCTGCTAAGCTCAATATAACAGTTTCTTTAACATTATTTTCTTTAAATCAGACATCAATACAAAGTTTAATTTATTGAAAATTGTAGAGAGTATATGGCTACGTGTCTACCTTCTTTCACATTATTAATAAAGAAGGTTACTTATAGGTTGAATTGTATTTATGCTAAGTAGTTTGTTTTGCAAATGAAAATAAGAAAGATAAGGTTTTATGTTTATAATTTGACATGTGTGTTTCTCGAATCATTTTTAACTTTTCCTTTGATGGAAACACAATCTACTTATTCACCTGAACAAAAAGCAGCCCGGTACACATAATATTCTTTATTCACGCAGGATTCGGAGAAGGGTCGTATTTTTAGGGGTGTGATGTACACACACAGTCTACCTAAGTATAGGCATTAGTGGTTGCTTCTATATATGACTCTAACCCGTAACCTATAAATCACACGAAGACAACTTAATTTACCACCGCTCCAAGGTTTGACATCTTGCTTTGATGCTAAGTTATAATACCCTAGCTAGTTTCAGTCCCTTTCATGTTATCATATGTATTTGTGAAAGAATTTCAACCAAGGACTTTGCACAATTTGGTACATGTTGTGCATCTACGTAAAAAAGGAATATATTCCACTTAAACTTATTATATATAGATTCTTTCTTTTCATTGTCTTTGTCCTATTTCCTTTTCTCCTCTCATATTCAGCCTCGTTTTTTCTTTTTCTCATTTTTTGGTCATACCTTTTCCTATTTCCGTTTTTTCAATAATGGGGACGGTAAAAACAAGAGTATCAAATGGGCAGGTTAAGTTGTACTTGGACGAGAATTTTTTATTTTTTTTAATAAATAAATATATCAGTAATTCGTCGAAGATTATTTGAGCTGAGATGGTTGAACCGGGACTAAACAGTGGGTCCATTTCTTTATTAGAAATCTAGTTCTTCCTCCAATATTCTTGACAAATTATGAATTTAGCACATAAACATATAAATTCTGATTAATTAATATCTCATGACTTAGCCCTAGAATTTACCCTACCTAATGGCCCTTCTAGTTAAGATTAGAATAGATAATACTTGTCATCAAAGTCTTCCGATCTATTATTTAAAATTAAAAAGTACCAAGACTCGGCAGTCGGCAGGTGGAAACAAAAGGGGATGGTTTTTTTTCATTTCTAATTATGAACTTTTGTTGCAATTTAGGTAACAACATGGATTAATAATCTCAATTTATTATGGTCATGATGTTGACTAAGCTCCTAAACCTTGCCTTTTTTTCCATTATATAAATTGCTTTTTTCAAAATTGTCACTTTAGATTAGATACAGCATAATCTAATGGCCTCTAATAATTATTTGTGAAATGAATATTTTATTTTCAAGACTAAAGGATATTGACCAGCCCTTGCTTATCTGAAACAAGAAACAAAAGAGAGAGAAAATCTAAACTAAGGTTTTATTAGATTTCTTTTATAAGACAAACATTAAACGACGATTATAGGCAGCTAGCAGTTGAGTGAAATGAAATAACAAACCAAAAGAGGATTATTTATGTTTATAGATAGTGACATTTGTTAAATTGTGTTCGTTGATCCATTTTCATAGTGTAGATTATTGTACTGATTAGTGCAAACTTTCTTTCTTGTGTTTTTCAATTGTTGGCTGCTTTCCTTTTTAAATCTTCGTTTTCTAAATTTATTTTATTTTATTTTATTTCTTTTCTGTTATCTAAAGGAATTTCTTCAGGTCTTAACAACATCAACTATTAACATATGAAATATTTTCTCTCTAACATATTAATCAGTTTCACGGGCGGAGGGAGAGGAATGACTATGGGTTCGGACGAATCCAATAGTTTTTTATTTACTTTGTATTCGTATTAAAATTTTTTAGAAAATTTGTATAAATATTTAATCACAAACGCAATAACTAAGGAGGCTTAGCAATGAGTTCAATGATGAATTCAGAACCTAAAAACTTCAAATCATATCTCCGCCTCTTATCATTCTGATTTCATCGAATATGTTTTAGGTAAAGCATATAAATTAGAGTGAGGCGTAAAATTATAAAGCCTTAGACCTTTTTTTATTTTATTTTTTTGCCTTAGAAACTTAATCAATATTTTCATGAATTGTTTTAGAGAGATCTATCCCTTAAACCTCTCCTCACTCCTCCCCGCCATAAAGATAATTTTTTGAATGAATTATTAGCAAAGAAAGCTGTTGAAACTCAATGGATAACCAAAAAAATTATTCTAGCATATGACAGACTAATATCTTTATATTTAATTTGAAAATAAGAATGATGAGTGTTAGCTAGCCACAATTATTTGACTGGGAAACAAAACAAGCAGTACGCACTTTAAGATTGCAACCAAAAATACCACCAGAAAAAAGAAGAAAAATAAAGAGGAGGAAAAATAGTGGATAAAGTCAACAACTTTGATTATCAAAATGATTATTGGATTAAAGTATGAGACATTATGGATTAGTGGCGAATAATTTGGACCCTTAGATTGAAACAATGTGTGAGGAAAGTGTATGGACAAAAGTTGCTTTCCCATGTCCCCTACCTCAGTAGATAATTCTCCATCATTATTCTAGATGATAATTACATACTTAACAGTAAAAGTAACAACCATATATATAAATATATTAAAGTTAATTACAGTCTAATAGTTGTAATTCAACCACTTTAAATACAACTGAAACAGTTCAAATCTGACTTAAGAATTCCTCTTTTTTACTTTTAATTACACAAAAGTAGCACGGTCTAGCCATTTTTCAGACTGGCCATTCAAAAATAGCCAGCGTTTGCTAAATAATTGAAAAATAGCAATTATTTTACTGCAACAGACCGGTCCAGTATAATATATTGGAGTTCGGCGCACATCTGTATGAACTTCCAGCATATTATGCTGGAACTCCACACGTAGAAAGTTCCAGCATAATATACTAGATATTCAAGCACCTGTGTATGAACTTCCAGCATATTATGTTGAACCAGTATACTTTGCTAGAACTCCAGTGTAATATTCAAGTCCTATTTAGTAGTAATAATGTTCTTCTTTTCTTTTCTTTCTTTTCAATTTCAAGGAGTGAGAATTGGTGGACTTATATAGCTGTCTTTTCTTCCTAAAAAAAGAGGAAAATAAAATATGAGTCAAGATTGATGCCTTTTTTTTTTAAATTTAATTAATGTTGCAAAGCTTCCAACAAGAGTGGATAAGAGGAAGCCGCTGTATTGTGGTTAGGCCCCAATACTTGCAATAATACAAATTAAATAAACTTCACAACAAATCTCACAACCTCTAAGCCAAAATAAAGCAACTTATTTTTGTTGCCACTACCACACTATAATTCTCTATATATTTACTTATTCTAATTGTTCAGTGCACCAAAAAAGAAGAATAATATATAAACCAAAACAGAAGTATATATAGTTTATTTATTTTCAGAAAAGGAGAAAGTACAAAGCACGAGTTTCTTCATATTTATTTTCTTTTTATATCTCCTTTCCTTTTCAGAATATAAATATAAAATACCGAATAATCGACACACAAAGAATTAAGAAAATATTTAAGAATTATGCATACGTTTGATAAATCTTAATGACATGAACCATTGATCGTGACCATTATATGTACACCTCCTAGATTTCCATCTTAATTATATTATACATTTGTTTACTTGTTAACATGAGAAAAGAAGGAAAAAAATAGATAAATTTGGAAGCCCTTAAATATTTCACAAAATCTTACTTAAAATCTTAGACAATTTAAGATTAACGTAGTCCCTCCACTACAAGAATGGCTCCACAGAAGCTCTTTTGGTGAACCTTCAGCAAATGACGTAAATTTAATTTAATTTAATTTTCAACAATTGAGAGTAGATCTTGCATTTAAAGTCATGCTCATTAATTTTCATTTTTAATTACTTTCACCGTGCCCAAACAAAGGGTTAATGGATCTACTTTATGTTGATATAGAATTCTTCCTTCTTTTATGTGAAATATCCTTTGCATCTCGGTGAAACTACTAGAAATTCGGTAAAAACCGATCATGGTCGATCAACCAATTTTAATCGGTCAAAAATCTAACCAAAGTTGGTCGATTTTTCAAAATATTTTAATTTTTAATTTTTTTTTACAAAACCGACCAAAGTTTAGCGCAAAAATGCGGGAAACTATTTTTGAGTCCCGCGAAATTTATTTTTCAAGAAACCAACCATCTTTGGTCGATTTTTTATTTAAAATAAATTAAATTTAATATTAAAAAATAATTCGGCCGGTCATTTTAAAAAACCAACCAACTTTGGTCGGTATGCCCCTCCGACCTTCAAAATACAGTCCACACATAAATGATCGGGTTTTGGACGGTTATTGACTATTACCGACCAATTTTGATCAGTTTTTTTGGACGGTTTTGCCTGGATTTCTAGTAGTGTGAACTAAATAAAACGTGATCATAAGCAATGATTTTCTATAGTTAAAAGTATTTACAAACTAATTGAATGAAATGTAGTTATAGAAAGAACTCCAACTCCTTAAATTCGCTCCAACAGACAGGCATAGTTCTTTAGTCAAAGCAACTTCGTCACTTTCGTGTATCCATCGGACGGCAGCCCTTTGATACTACCATTCTCTTTTTAAGATAGATGAAATTAGGTAAAATTTACTTATATTTGGTGTTTATATCAAATCATACTAATATACCATAATAAAATTATTTAATAATATAATATATTAATAAACTATGATTTGGAGAAAAAAATGATATGTAATATCATGTATTAATTGAATTGGTATAAAAACAATGAGTGTACCACGAAGTACTATTGTCACTTTGTTATTTCTATTTTAGGAAACGGTTTTATCTTAGATCAATAATTTAGTTAAAAGTTGCAGTATTCATAAGAAATTGATAGGGTGAAGACACGTTAGACTGCTTGAGCTTAAAAGTCATTCTCAGGCTAAAATGTCAAAAAAGAGAGGATTAATTTTCCACAAAATTCCTACTAATGCTTCCTCCTAGAGCTAGGTAATTATGATGGCCGTGAGTTAATGTCACTAATTGTTCAAATTATTAGTAACGAATTAGCCTAAAGTAGAGAAAAATATGACTTTTCCAATAGAAAATTACCTGCTTTTTAAAGGTAATTATTACTTCTTAATTTGGAGGTTGGAGTAATGCTTTGGTGGGTTGTTGAAAGCCACTGATTTCGGATATTGTGCTTGTTTTTCAGTCACTTTTGCATTCAATTTAAACCCTAACTTGATATATTCATCATTACAAAATGTTGCTATGATAGCGTAATAAGTGAAGAAATATCTAAGAATTTCTAGCTCCTTTTTCCTTGGAATAATAAACTTTCTCTCAAACAAGATTCATATGCATATTTGATTGACGAAACGACTTAGCAAAAAGAAGATATTTAATTTATATTTTATTTTAGCCACAGAGGTGTTTAAATAATTTTTTTAAGAGGATCCTTGGACCTTCAGTAAAGTTGTTTTCGTATGACCTATAGGTCACGAGTTCGAGTTTTAGGAAAGGTTGTCTACATTATACCCTAAGAGTTCGATCGTTCCCTGAATCCTGCATAAATACGAAATGCTTTGTTCACCGAATTGTTGTAAGTGTTTCAATTAATCAGATTGTTAAGCATCTTAATTCATAGAAATGTTAGATCTAATGATAAATGTTTAGACGTGTGATCTGTGAAATGAGTTGCATTATTCCAATAGATAGTTGATATTGAAAATATAAATTTGAATGTGATGTCAGATATGGTTGCATTAATATATTCAAACATCAAGGGGTCATAAATTTAGTTTCTTTAATAAACTTAAAGCCATTATTTGTGGGGTTAATAAAGAAATAGTATAGTATCATGGTGCATGACAATTCATATGTTCTAAACCAGCAGAACCCTAAAAAATACTTGACATTTTTTCAATTTTTTCTAGCTATAATACATCACCAAATAACTTAATTAAAATTCTTTGAATCTAGACTCATGCCTACAGATTCAAGACACACATAATGCACCGGCAAAGGAAATAGAAGAACAATCTCCTTAACTTGGCACAATGCATACCAAAATAATTAATCAGAAAATATAAACATAGTATACTACTAATATGGAACGACTAGCATTCTCTAGGCAAGCATAAAGGAAATGAAAAGAAAAAGAAAAAAGACACTGGCGAAATTAGGAATTTTTTCAAGGATATTTAAATTTGAAAGGAGTAAAAAAGAATTTTTGACAAAAGAGTGTTCAATATGTGTGATATATCTGTAAAATTTAACATTGTACATATATAAACAATGTAATTTTTCGACGAATGGTGGTCAGTCCTTATGACCATGTGGCTTCGTCACTGAGTTACACTATAACTATGTTGTTTGTACCTTCAGTCAAAATTTCGACTTTCAGTGATCACTCGAACAAAAGTATTATCCACTAGGAAAATAAAAGGACAGATCTTTCCTTTCTTCTCTCCAAGATATTCTCCTCCTTCCAATTGAGAAAAAATAAACTAAAATAAAACTAGCATACCCTTTTCAAAAATTCAAGAACATATTCGGAGAAATTCTGAACCTCGGTAGAAATGGTTTGTGAGCTCCGAACAATTATATTGGCTGGACCTAATACAAAACTTAATTACAATCTAATAAGTACTTGATCATGTACTCTTTACTGTTCTTCAGGACTGAAATTTTCACCAGAAAACGATGTAAAAAAAATATTATAACGATACCACGTAGCTCCCAACATAATCCACCCCTACTTGTCGTAAAAAATTAAATCACAAGCTTCTGATAATAAACAAACAGTTCTAGTAAAATTTGTAATATGACTTAGCAAACCTATCGTGTGATAAAAAGAAAGGAAGTATGAAAAAATAGTTAACTAAAAGCATCAATGAAATAAATTAAAAGAGAATGATTTATCTGCACTAATGAGAAACTACAAATGTTGTAATCATAAATGCTCTTCCAACAATTTAAGCTTAATAACAAAAGGTTACTATTATTCATAAGAACAATTGCATATAAAATGAAGAACATATACCGTACTACATTTAAGTAAACTTGGCTTCCTAATTCCAAATAAAACAGGGAATAGGCAGAGTAGCTCTGTACATTCATATATCTCAGTAATAGGTACGCCGTAATTAACACTAAAACCCATTCACCTTTTCGATATGGTAATTAAGTAGTAGTAATCCAGTAATTATTACTCCTTAAACTCCGATTTCTTACGATTCAGTAAAAATGTAAGACAATTCAAAAGGCTTTGATACCGATTCGTTCATACTTTTCTGGCTCTGCTTCAGCTAACCTCTGCTTTTCGAAGAAGGTTTGATTCTTCTTAATAAAAGCTTCAATTGTAAGCCGAAATTCTTCGTTGCTCAGTGTGTCCACGGCTTCGACCGGTACCGTTGATTTACTGTCGCCGGGACGGACGACTAACCGCCGCATATCTGTTTCCGAACGCCGGAGCTCTCGGTGTGAACTCGCCGTCGATATTTCCCGCTTCAATTTCTCCGATTGACTCCTTTTAAACTTCTGTATCTGCTTTGTTGCTGAGTCAATTGCTGTAGTCACGTCGTTACATTGCATCACTGGAACCTTCTCGGAGGAAACAATCTGCTTATCTTCCGTTGTTATGACACTAGGCTCCGCCGTCACCGGCGGAGAATCAGAGGATAAAATCGGCACATCGCCGCCGTATGTAGCAGTGACGATTGGTTGTTGAACTTCGTTATGGAGAATTTCTTCGCTGTGGATATCATCAGTAACTGAATCGTTGCTTCCGGCGTCAGTTTGACGGCAGAGCACGACGATTGCAACGATAATACCGTTGCCGATGAGAAAAACAACGTGAGGCTTAAACAGATAAGCCGAGACTTGTACCAAAAACTCGCCGGCGAGTTTAACGGCCGCCGGAACACGAGTCCATGACCATGAAATCAACATAACCGCCACAACCACTTCGAAAATTTGCAGCATCTTCATCATATCCTGAAACCGATTGTACCTAGCAATTGCTTTCGCTTTCTCAAATTTCACGTTATCAAACACTAATTCATTGTCCATTTTAATACGCCGGAACTCTTTTAACTAAAACCGTTGAAAATTCACGTGAAATGCAAGAGAAAAACGAACAGTCTGAATATTTTTTCTGGGAAAACGAAAAAATCCACTAGGCTTCCACTGAACAGTTACAGAATTGGGAGGGAAAATGGAAAATAATAAGGAAGGGAATTTGAAAAGAAAATGTAAATGAAAGAAGATTGTATACGTATGCAAAAATATGCATAAGGAAGTAGATTCAGAATTCATGTACATAGAAACACGCACTGATACACCACTGGGAACACACACACTCCGTCGGAGATAATAATTGACGGTTTCTTTGGAATTTCTGAATTTAAGTTTGAATTGGTATAGTGAAATGAGGACTCAATGAATGGGATGGATGTAGGAAAGGAGCCTCATTTTATAGGCGTAGCCCCCCGTAGGGTCGATTTTTTATTTTATTTGCTTTTTTTTTCCGCAGTGAGTGATGTCTTTTTAGTTAAATTTTGTTATGGCAATAATGAGTGAATTATTTAAATTTTGTAAATATGGATAAAGGTGGTAGGAATTGTAATAGTATTGTTGGGAGATTAATGGATTGTTTGGCCAAGTTTCTCCAAGCCAAAAGTCCAAAAAAAGATACTCCTTCCGTTTTAATTTATGTGAATTTGTTTGACTGGGCACGGTGTTGAAGAATGAATGAAGATTTTTGGAATTTGTGGTCCTAAACAATTCAAAAAGGGACCAGAGTATTTGTATGGTTATAAAAGCTTCTCATTAATGGTAGAATTATAAGTTTAAGCTAAATTATTACCAAATTTAGAAAGGGGTCATTCTTTCTGCAACGAACCAAAAAGAAGATAGGTTCACATAAACTAGAACAGATGGAGTACTTCTTTTTCCAAAGTTGAAATGTTTGGCCAAGCTTTTAGAGGGGAAAAAAGTGTTTTTAAGTAGAAGCAGAAGCAGTTTTGAAAAAGTAGAAAAAATTAGATACTTACCAAAAAGCACTTTTGATAAATATACGCTTAGAAATATTTTTTAAAAGTTTTGTCAAACACTAATTGTTGCTCAGAAGTATTTTTCTAAATAATTAGTCAAACATAAACTGTTTTTCACAAAAGGTACTTTAAAAATATTTTTCAGAATAAGTTAATTTTTACCGTTTGGCCAAACACGCTATAGGACGAAAAAAAGGATTAATTTTGAGGTGCATGGTCCCCCAAAAGGTTCTATTTTCTTCTTCTTAGTTTCTCCTTCCCATTGCTTCGTGCTGCTTTCCGTTTAAGTTAAGATTCCATTTATGAGGAAAAAACGATTGAACCCAAAAGTATTCAACTATCGAAAAAATTAATTTCTAGCGAGGCACATATACTAGTTAGAACAATTATAATTTTTTTGGTTAATTAGCAAAAGTGCAGAATATAATAATTCGTATGTGATAATGTTAGTCGTATAGCACGTAGTAAATTTAGTTTTTCAAAAGGGGTGGCTCTATACCTATTTTTATAGTAGAAATTGTTGCCTTATCATCCAATTTCCTTCTTTTCGAATTGGAATTAATTAAGGAATCTTGGATAGCAAAATAATGTTAATATTTTGCAAGGTGAGACTAAGAACTTGTGACTCTGATTTTACGTCTATACTCTCAGGGTGCAAAATACTTGTCCTAATTTTATTCCGTTGTTTTTTCAATATTTTAAATGCAAATCTTAAATATGAGTTTAAGTTCTACTTATTATTATTAATATTATTAATTAACAACAAAATTGGCCGTCCCGTATGTTTTCCAATAAACATTAAATAATTCATATTTACTACTCTTCTTTTGTTTAACTAGCGTGCAAAGTAAATGTGAACCAATGAAATTGGAACAGGAGGACCACTTCCTATAAAATATGAAAAGAATAATGTACTACTAATAATTAATTAATGTGGAAGTAAACATTGGGATCTTATGGTTTAGGAATAAATGTTTTTTTTCAGATCAATCCCGTTCTATATTTGCCTTCATTTTCAATCGTTTAAGAAGTTCATACATCAAGCATATATACAGTATACCCTGTTTAAAGCAAAAAAAAAAAAAATATATATATATATATATATATATATATGAAAAAAGAAACAAAAGAGAGACTCAATTGAGTTAGAATAGTCAGCATAATGCTATTCAAATTCGTGACATTGTAATTTGAACAAGGTATATTGACCTTTGACCAAGTCAAAAGTAAATACTACGAACATTTCGAAATCTTATAGTGAATCATTTAGTGATCTTAAACTGAAATGGTGAGTTAAATTGCCAATTGGTAATACGCCCTCCCGTCCACAATAAGTTATCAATTTATATTTTTATTATAGTTCAAAATAAGTATATATTTATATAATCAAGAAAAAGATTAATTTATTTTTTCAAAATTACCCTTACGTACGTATCCCTAAAAAGTCTTTTACTCCTCACATTAAATTATATTGTGGCATTTAATTAAGGGTTGTTTAGTCACACTAACTATTACTTCCTCCGGTCCAAAATAAGTAGTTTTTTAGATGTTATCACACAGATTAAGAAATTCACTTTCTAGCATTAATTAGCAATGAAATTGACCATATTAACTTTTGATATCTCACATAAATACTCGTAACATATACTCCCACACTATTTACTCCAAGGGCGATGTAGAAAAAAAATTAATTCATTCTCAAAATCTGAAAAAATCACTTATTTTGTACCACAAACAAATGACAAAAATAACTTATTTTAGACCGGATGGAGTATTGTCTAGAATTTATTATTTTCTTAATGACTGTGCGCAAGGCAAATTGGTCACTTATTATGGATCGGAGGGAGTAATGACTGAGGATAAGAATTTTTTCCAATTCTAATTTAAATTCATATAAACCTTGAAGCGATAGAAAAGTTGTGTATGTGTGACCTATATGTCACGAGTTTCAGCCGTGAAAGTAGTTATTAATGCTTGGGGTAGACTGCCTATATTATACTCCTAGAGTCGTAGGAATTCGGCCTTCCCCGAACTCTGTGTGAATATGAAAGCTTTATGCACTGAGCTGTTTTCTTTTCTCTTAATCTATTACTCCTTCTGTTCTAGTTTATGTGAATCTATTTCTTTTTTGATTCATTTCAAAATGAATGACCTTTTTCTAAATTTAGAAATAATTTAGCTTAAACTTCCAATTCTACCCTTAATGAGAAGTTTTTTATTCTCACACAAATACTCTGATATGCTTACCACCACAAGTTTTATAAGAATTATAACCATACAACTATTCTGACTTGTTTAAGATCACAAATTTTAATCTTTTTTTTTATTTTTTTTAAACTTTATACCCATTAAAAAAGGTTCACATAAATTACAACGGACGAAGTGATACAAGGAGTGCTCAAAATTGCATGGTTAAATGAAACTTGGAAATGTGACGATCTAAAAGTAGGAAGTATTAATTGAGATTTGATGTGTGAGAAGAAACTTTAACGTGAACGTGGTGCATGGGTAACTCATGATTTTTTGTTGAAAAGAGAAGAAAAAAGCTTCATTTTGAAACAAAAAGGACAGAGACAAGACTGCAAACTCGTGTGGTTTTCTATCTGCCTAAATTTCATAACTACTCTAATCACGTGCGATTCACGCTCAAGATTCTGTACTCTTTTATGTGTAATTTCTGCAACCATTATAGATTTTTCCTATCGCGTGACTGCCCCGATTTTACCGTACAAAAACTACCTGACACCACAACTATTCACTCGTTCCTAGTGTTTTGACGGAGTTAAATACTATTTATTTCAAACTCAGTAATTCCTTCGTACGTAAACATATTTGTGTGGTTATAAAAGCTTCTTATTAAGGATAGAATTATAAGTTTACGATAAATTGTTATCAAATTCAGAAAGATATCATTTTTTTTAACGAACCAAAAAGAAAATAAATTCATATAAACTGAAACAGAGAGGGAGAGTAATAACTATTTATAAATTTGACGATAAATTTTAGAAAGCATAAATTTCAAACTGCGACTCGACCTCTGCATTAATTAGGATACGACATACAATAGTTAAATCTCAGTAGTGAAAAATGCCAACAACAATACAACAAAATCATTGATGGAATAAAATTTTCAAATTAATGAACACGAATATCTGCATTCGCTACTAGTCTATGATGATATAAACCTATCACAAAATAATGTCCTTCCAGCGATCAAACGAAAATTTGAGACTTATTCTCACCTCTAAAGTCCACCTGTAAGCATAAAAAAGTAAAATGTTAGTCGTAAAAATCAACTATTGGTTAATTCTTCTATAAGCTTATGCTATCCAACCCCCCCCCCCCCCCCCCCCCCCCCCCCCCCCCCCCCCCTTTTTTTTTTTTAAAGAAAAATTATGTGTTGTATCACTTGAACCACTTCCTTCTCTTCTTATTTGAGTGTGGTACATGTTAGAGTAGTTTGTAAATACGTGGAAGTCCTACACGGTCGGCTTTGTAAATATGTGGGAGTTCCACATCTATGGCCACAAGCCATTTAATTGGCTTTGATCTTATTTTCGTATTTTATTTTGGAACGGCTTTTTGTTATTTAAACTTTAAATTTTGAATTAACAGGTGGCTATTTGTGAAAAGGGATAACTCTTCAGAAAGTCTCATTTTCTTATCTATAAATACAGAAGACGTCTAAAAATAGCGTATTTAATATGCACGTATGTTTCAGGTTTTGTTGTATCCTGATAGAGAATTGCTTGTAAACCCTAAAATATATATACACAATAACTCTTGAAAGATAGTGATCTTTCACGCATCAAAACCTTTAATTCTCTATTACTTACCTATTTTTTTGTAACAAATTTATAATAAATTACATACACATTTCAAAGTAACGTTTTCTTTTATTACCTGAAAAGCTGAAACTATAGAGCTATACCGTGAGAGAAGGCTAATTTTTTATATATAGAAAAGCAGTTGAATGAACGCAAGGGAAGAATAGTAGTAGTAAGTAGTAGTAATAATAATAGTCCCACTATATCCAACTTTCGGAAAAGCAGAAAGGGGTGGGGTTGCACACGATTCTTGTTGTCTTTCCAATAGAAATTTCAAAGAATAGTTTTTGCTTTTCCTCATTATCTTTTGTCTTTCTAGTGAGACTATTCATATTTCTACACAACTTTCTTGGTCTAAAAAGATAGATATATGTATATGTTTCTGCCATGGATAAGAGTAAAGTAATTTTCATGGATATTGTTGAGCTCTAACATATCATATGCTGGAAAGTACGTAACCCAGAATTAATGAGATTCTTCTTTTAGGTACCAAAATAATAACTCCATCGGCCATGCTTAATGTGATTCTTACTACTTTTTGTCTTTTATCGATCTTGTACATTTACCACCCTGCTTTTCTATACAATGATCAAGAGCAAAATGTGATTGCAGTTAGATGTTCTACCTTTTACGAGTAGATTTTCATGTTATTTATATAATCTACCTTACAAATTGGTGAAGAGTTTGAATGGACAGTAGTTGGCGGATTAAGATTTAAGGGATTGCAAAATTGTAGAGATATTCACTGTCTTCAGCTAGAATTATATTATTATTGAATATGTTCTTATGAGATATTTATTGACGATGAGTAATTAGTACAATTTAATAGTAGGTCCAAAAAATTTATAACCCTAAATTAAGAAGTTCTTATTTAATACTCCACCCCTCCCCCGGATAAGTGATATTCTGGCATTTTTCTTGTGGCCCAAAATAAGTGATTTTTTCAGATTTCAAGAATGAATTAATTATATTTTTCCTACATTGCCCTTTGAGTAAATAGTGTTGGAGTATGTGTTAAGAATATTTATGTGAGATAGTAAAGGTTAATATGGTCAATTTCATTGTTAATTAATGCTAAAAGGTGAATTTTTTAATCTACGTAAAAACAGATAAAAAATCGCTTATTTTGGACCGAAGAGACTACCCTATAAATGCGTAGTTAATAACTTATCTGAAACATAATATATAGATATTTGACACTAACATAGAGAAGAAACAAACGACTTAGAAACAAATTCAGGAAAAATTAGAAACAAATAGTACTACTAGTAAGTATAGGTCTAGGCGGCTTGGAAAGTAGCCTATGGATCTTGTAATATGGATCTCTTGGGATTGCTATCCTCTTTCTAGAATATTGAAAACAATGTAAGGATCCGTTTGATCATATATTTTGTCAAATTTTCTCAAATCTTTTTTCGTAAATATATGTTTGTTCATAAGTTTTATTCATATTTTGGTAAATTCCCAAATTTCAAAACCAAGAGCTGGTTTTGGCCCAAAATATTACTACTCCTATGACATTTTAAATTTTTTTAATAATTGCCTCAGACTTTTATATTTTATAAAAGAACTCACTATTTATTATTTTGTAACAATGCTGCTTCATTTTCTTGGTCATCAGATAGTGTATTATGTAGTTCATTATAAAAATAATAATTTTGTACCAAATTTATTTAGGTTCAGGACTATAGTTTGTGATAATGATAATGAATATTATTGATGAAGGTATTGTTGGGTATTTGTGATAGTTTTTAGAACTTGTGGGTATAAATCATGTTTCATGCTTTTTCAAAACAAAAAAAGTGACACTTGTTTTGATAACTTATGTCCAAACACATTTTCATCTTCAAACCAACTTCACCCAAATCAAATTTTACAAACAAATTTGGGAATCTATGGCCAAACGCTAGTTAAGTGTATTTGCTAATAAGGCTGAAATTAATTTTTAATAAAAAGTATATTTTGGTAATTAATTGTTTGGTGAATAAAAAGCATTTTTTAAAAAAAAAATATATAGTAAGATTAAATGTAACATTAGAAATCGGAGAGCTATTTTACGAAAATTTTAAGTATTATGGATTAGTAATAATGTTCAAGTGTTATTAGTTGAAGACGGCAATTATTTTTAATTGAAGTTATTGATTGCCCAAAAAATTACTTATGTCCACCAGTGAGAGAAGTCACTTAATATTTTGCTTAGATGAAAAATAATTATATAGTAACCAACACCAGAAAACAACTTTTTAAAATTATTTCTTAAAATATGACTTATTCATCCAACACATGAAAAAGAATACTTGAAAAGCAAAAGGTTGGGATCATAATTACCCTGAATTTAAGCTAACCGTATCTCAAAATGCTAGGAAATGAGCAGCACTTTGAGCATTTTGGTCAAGCCTTTCGGCTGCAATGATAAGAGGCTGATTGCGAATTAGGTAAAAGTTGTAAAAGAAAAGTCTACACAGTTTAATTTAGTTAGAAGAAATTAAATACTTCCGCCCGTCCACAATAAATAATTTTTTTGACCTTTTTCATGGTCCAAAATAAGTGATTCTTTCCGATTTTAAGAATGGATTAAATTTGTTTTTCTCCATTGTCCTTGGAGTAAATTGTTGGAATATGTGTTAGGGGTGTTTACATGAATGAAGAGATAATAAAGGTTAATATGGTCAATTTCATTGCTAACTAATATTAAAAGATGATTTTTGTAATCCCTGTGACAAAAATAAAAAAATCACTTATTTTGGACCGGAGGAAGTACTCTGATCTCCCGTTCACTTTTATTTAATACGTTTTGACTTTTCACGCCCTTAATAAATAATAAATGAAGTGCATAATTTATCATGATTGGATTTGAGAAAATAACGTGAAATGATAATAAATAATGTGGGTATAACAGGAGAAAAAATTATATTCTTTTGATATGCGTAGAATAACAAGAAAAAAATAAAATTTATTTTTAATATACGACTAGTAAAAATGACCGGAGGGAGAAGTTGTTTGCCTCGAAAGTATGACCTTCACTAATTGAAAAGACAAGGGTCCTACGAGATTAAAAAGTTTGATAACATATCTCTAGGGATTAATTTTTGCCAGAATTTAACAGATTGCTATTATTAACCCTTTT
The DNA here is from genome assembly GCA_005239495.1 of Nicotiana undulata. NCBI lineage: Eukaryota > Viridiplantae > Streptophyta > Magnoliopsida > Solanales > Solanaceae > Nicotiana > Nicotiana undulata. The sequence goes on from ML287319.1 coordinate 73,657, forward strand.
TTATCCACTCCCCTTTTTTGTGTTTTAATTAATCAATCATACTTCTTGTAATCATTTCGTTTCCCACTTCAAATTTTCCTTTATATCTTTTTTCTTCTCCTTGACAACTCCACCGGACTCAATCCCACTCCTTAATTTATGCTTAAATCTTTTATATTTTGGTTACCATTTAACCCAATCTTTTTGCAACATTGAAAGGATAATAATTTTAAAATGACCATTTGCTCCTGGTTTTCCAAATCCATAGATCTCATAAAGCTGTCATTGGCAAGGATATTTTCAAAGAAAATAATTTTTTATGAAGAAAAAAATAACAGAAACTCAGGGTACAAAGGTCTATACAAAGAAGAAATTAAATTATAATATTGACTAGTGATTTGACAAACGTTGTTATAATCTGTTTCATAAATGATCATGCATGCGGCCGTGGAGTTAAAACAATCATGGGTGACACTACATACGTCAAAGGTGTTCAATTGACCGCCCTTCGTCGGAAAATTATATTACCTATATAGGTAAAATATTAGGTTTTAGAGATATATAACATATATTGAACACTTTTTATTGAAGAATCTTTTCACTTCTTTCATGTTTGAACATTATTGAAGAAATTCCTGAATTCGCCGCCGTAAACAATATTGTTTGAAGTATGGCCACTTGAATAACTTGCACTAGCTAATTAAAAATAGGACATTGGCATCACAAGTTAAATGGTTCATCGATCACTGATAAGAAACTCTGATCTCTAATTGGTTTCAAATTACCTAATCTTTGATATATCCATGGGATGATAACTGCAAAAAAGCACTTAAAGTGTATGAAGAAGTAAGTTGTGGGTCAATGACAAGTATATATGTTAAAGCTAGGGAATTGAATTGAATAGACAATAAAACTGCTTAGTCATGGCTAAGCTGAAAGATGTATATATATATAAGAAAGATGACTACATTAATTATTATATAAAGGATAACAAGGACGTCGAAGAATTATTCTTTTGGACACCTATTTAGTGAGTAGCTCAAGCAATAAAAAGCAATGAAGTAACGTAGATAGGTTTACTAGCAACACTTAACCGTGAAATGGAAATATCATTATTGATGTAACCTGAGATTTTAATGGGGTTCGCTATTTAATGGTCGTTTGGTTTGAATACAGATAATGTCGGGATAAATTATGCTGGGATAAGTTATGTTGGAATAGTTATCCTATTATTGTTTTTTATCTACTGTTTGGTGTGTTGTATTAAAAATAACAATTGCATAATTTCTAAGAAGAAGGTATAAGTTATCCCGACACTAATTACCCCACCCTCTACAAGATATAAGTTATCCCGGTACTAATTTTAATTCGGGAAAAACTTATACCAAGTTTGCTAGCCAAACAAAGTATTAAGGTGATATTAAATAGAAAATTAAGAATACAAAAAAAAAGTAAAAAGAAAATTTGAGGGGGTTTGCGGGAGGGGGTAGGGTGGGTGGTACAGAAAAATGAAAAAAACTAAAAATTAAAAATACAAAAAAAACTTTTTTTGAGGGATTTGCGCACGGGGTAGGGTGGGGGGGTGGTGCAGAAAAACAAAAGAATAGAAATTTAAAAATACAAAAAAAAAAGTAGTTAAAAAAAAAATATTTGAGGTGGTTTGCGCACGGTGTTGGGTGAGTGGGGGGGTGGGGGGGGTTTGGATCAGTGGGTGATGCAGAAAAAAATTAAAAATACAAAAAAAACTTTTTTTGAGGGATTTGCGCACGGGGTAGGGTGGGTGGGTGGTGCAGAAAAACAAAAGAATAGAAATTTAAAAATACAAAAAAAATGTAAAATTAGGGCAACTAAATAAATTTCTAGATAAGTTGGGTTGAGATCCATTTGTTTTGGATGTGTTTCATGACTTGTATTTGGGTTGCTCAATGAGTTATAAAAAATAATGGGTTAACTTGAGCTCAACCCAAATTAACCCATGAGCTAAAATATTTTTAGCTCAACCCATTATTTTTGGACAGATTGAACGGATTAGATGGGTTTGGGTTCAAATTGTCACACCTAGTATATTTACATACTTAACAAATAGCAGGAAGTTGGCAATTTATACTACAGAGGAAAAGAAGAAAATACCATCATAACTCTGCAACAAATTTAGAGTACGAGCCGGTTTGTTTATATTAGGAGTAATTATGCCTATTGCATACTCACTTCGTTCCAGTGAATTTATTTTCTTTTTGGTCCGTTTCAAAAAGAATGATTCCTTTTTAAATTTAGAAATAATTTAGCTTAAACTTACAATTCTACCCTTAATGAGAAATTTTTATAACCACACAAATATCACAGGGCCCTTTTTAACTTGTTTAGGACCACAAATTCTAAAAGTCTTCATTTTTTCTTAAATTCCGTATCCAGTCAAATAGGTTCACATAAAATGAAACGGAGAGAGTATTATTCAATCAAGATTCCAGTTAATCTATTTTGAAGAGTAGAATTGTACAATTTTAGGCGGAGAAATGTTTATCTGAACCATTAACCAAGAATTATTTCATTTAAATCAATTAGTCTGTTAATTATTATTATTATATATATATAAGTATTATTTTGAATTCTTGCAGGCTAAGGAACTGTAGTATGTTGAAGATTTTCCTTTGAGTTTGAGAAAAAGTTATTCCATTATTCGGCGTGTGGTTGTTGATAAATGATGGTGAAAAGACTTGTTCATATTCCAAACGAATAATGTAGGTAAAAAATTTTGTTTAGCAATTGTGCCACGTTATTAATCATTGGGACTTCTCTGACAATACGTTTTGTTCACTGATTTGATATTATTGATTCCCCCAAATTTTATGTCTAGTCCCATCCTATTTGACCTTAACAAAGCAATGGGCTTTTCAGTTTTCAGTGAGTAATTGAGGTGAGAATTGTCAAAAGAGTAATTACAAAACAACAAATTTGAAGCAATGGATGATGAGAGTCCAAAGAGGACCCCTAGCTCGCCGACTCAAATAATTCCAACCAAAAGAGAAATTGGAAAACTAACCAATTGAATATGATATTGAAGACTTATAATATACCTATACAAGGTAGGACTAAGAAATGGTTACACATTATCCTTTGCAAACTCACCCGTGAAATTACAATAATAATTTGTTTGGCCAATCTAAAAAAATCAGCTTATTTTGATATTTGTTTTTTTTAAAGTGTTTTTCAGAAAAATACTCTTTTGGAGAAAAGTTATTTTTGTTTGGCTAATCAATTTAAAAAACACTTTGAACAATAATTTGTGTTTGACCAAGCTTTTCAAAAAATACTTTTAAGTATCGAATTACAAATAAGGACATGAACAGATTTGCTCATAGTTAATATTATATAAGTAAATAAATAAGTACAAATATTTATTATTAAAGATAGTAATTAAGTTCAAATATAAAAATAAAATTGAAAAGTACTTCATTCTTTCAAGAACTTTAAATATATCAAAAAATCAACCAATAAATATGAAAGTTCATCCCAAAAGTTATTTTATATTACTTAATAATTTAAACTAAGGAAGGTTATTTTGGTATATATAATATTTTGCAAAAGATAATTTTGGAAGGAAGAAAAGTCAAAACTGCTTCGCTTCTGCTTTTGGGGAAATTACTTTTTTTTGCTTCTTCAAAACCGCTTTTGCTTCTAACCAAAAGCTCTTTTTTCCTCAAAAACAACTTGGTCAAATACCTCAATTGAGGAAAAAATACTTTTTGAAGGGGAAAAAAACACTTGAGAAGCTTGGCCAAATAGGCTATAAATTTGTTGTTGTGATAATATTAAGTTTGTAACAAAGACTTAGAGTAGTGGTAATTGTAGTTGTTTCTTACGGAATAGGAGTGCGTCTGATTTGTATTGTATTTCTTTTAGGTGTGGCAGAATAGATGTGAGTTTGATTCTTACTTGTAACGATCCGATCGAATGTTTTAAGCTCTAGCACGTCATTCGGCGGTTTGAGGCCATGAGCAGCTTCACTTCAGGTATTATGACTTACCTGCATAGTCGGAATGTAATCTGGGCAAGTTCGGGATTGATTTGGAAAGAAAACTCTCATTTCGGAAGTTTTAAGTTGGAAGAACTGACTAAAGTGTGATTTTTGAGTAAATGATATCGGAATCGGGATTTGAAGGTTCAAACGGCTTTGTATGGTGATTCTGGTATTGGGAGCGCATCCGGTGTGAATTTGGAGGTCCGTAGGTCATTTTGGGGTCATTTGGCGAAAGCTAGAAATTTGAAGGTTTTTGAGAAGTTTGGCCGGAAGTGGACTTTTGATATCAGGGTCAGAATCGGATTCAGGAAGTTGGAGTAGGTCCGTAATATCGAATATGACTTGTGTGCAAAATTTGAGGTCAATTGGACGTGATTTAATAGGATTCGACATCGAATGTAGAAGTTTGAAGTTCTAAAGTTCATTAAGCTTGAATCGGGTTGCGATTAGTGATTTCGATGTTGTTTGATGCGATTTCAAGGCTCGACTAAGTTTGTAATGTGTTTTGGAATGGGTTGGTGTAATTGGACGGGGTCCCGGGGTCCTCGGGTTGATTCCAGGTGGTTAACAGATCAAATTTGGAATTTGAAGAAGAGTTGGGGAAACTGATATCTGGTGTACCCGCACCTGCGAGGTGTTGGCCGCAGGTGCGTAGAGCACAGACATTGGAGTCGCAGGAACGGAGCAGGCCGGCTAGGTGAAGGCCCGCAGGTGCGGAGCTTTTGGCCGCATCTGCGCAAGCGCAGAAGCGAAAGAGGGCGCATAAGCAGAAGGGTGTCTCGCACCTGCGAAGCCGCAGGGGCAGCTACTGGACCGCAGGTGCAAAGGTCGGGGATGGGCAGTGTGTTCTTTAAAAACGAGGGCTTGACTCATTTTCACTTCATTTCCTCCATGAGAGCCGGTCTTGGAGCGAGTGGAGCTCATTCTTCGTCATCAATGTCAAGGTAAGTGATTCCCACTCATTAAAAGTTAAATACATGGTATGTATAAGGATCTAAATATGAAAATTAGTATATATTGTGGGGGGTTTTGGTAAAAAACCCTAAATTTGGTATTTTGGATTCTGACTACGAATTTGGGCATGTAATTGGGAATAAATCATACATTTGAGTTCATAAGGTTACGGGTAATGATTATCTTCGAAAATATTTTGTAATCCGGACAGGTGGGCTCGAAGGTGATTTTTATCGACTGTTAGAACGGAAATGAAATTTGTTATAAATTGGATTATAAGAAGTATTAGAGTATATATTCATGGATTTGCACATTTATTTACTAGTTTTGGAGCATTGATGTCACGACTTGTCACGACCCCAAACACTTAGTCGTGATGACGCCTGTCGTGAAATCAGACAAGCCACCCATTTCGTTGAAAAAAAGTTTGATTCCAGAAAACTTATAAATTCAAAAACAAAAGTATTGACAATAATCCATTTTGAAAGTCTAACAAGATTAAAACACAATTCAAAATCCAACCTCGGATCTAGCGCCACCAAGTCACGAGCTACTAGACGGTGCCATGGGATGAGCCAGGCCACAAATCATTCGGTGCACGCTCGTACGCCCGTCACTTGGCATGCGCGTCACCTCAATTATAGTCATATATCATATAGTTCGGGGTTTCGAACCCTCAGAACCAAGTTTGGAAACGTTACTTACCTCAAACTAGTTAAAATCCTAGTCCACAGTGCCTTTGCCTCTAGACTCGGCCTTTGATTGCTCCAAATCTACCAAAGATCAAATTTATATCATTATTATATGCCAAGGAATGAAGCACATTCGAAAATTATCAAAATTACCCAAAAATCCTGAAATTGGCCAAACCCAGCCACCGAGCCCACGTCTCGGAATTCGATAAAAATGACAAAACCAAAATTCTTATTCCCTCACGAGTCTACCCATATCAAATTCATCAAAATCCGACCTCAATTGCCCATTCAAATCACCAAAAGAAATTCTCAAATTTTTCTCCCATTTTCCCCCATTTTCCACCGTAATTCCTCAACTTAAATGATAAAAAGCAAGACTAAATCATGAAATTAAACCAAATGTGAGTGAAGAATACTTACCCCAATAACTCCACTGAAAATCTCCTCAAATTCCACCTTCTCCCGAGCTCTCTAATGGGTTTTTGAAAATATGGACTAAACCCTCGTTTTTGAACTTAAAAGAATCTGCCCAGTTATTACCCTTCGCGAACGCGACCCTATGCACGCGTTCGCATAGAAAAAAACCAACAGGCCCCCCTCTTTTACCCTACGCGAACGCGTATGCCTTCTGCGAACGCGATGCCTAACCACTCCCAGTCCTTCGCGAACGCATAGACCTCCTCGCGAACGCATAGACCAAGGGAGTCATCAGCTGACTCGCATCCCTTCGCGAACGCATCCCCTCACACGTGTTCGCGATGAACACACTGCCTAACACGTCGCTTTCCCATCCCCATTCACGAAAGCATAGAAAAAAATCCACAGCTCCCCCATTTATTCTTCGCGAACACAGGACCACACTGCAAACGCGAAGAACAAAAACTCTCTGCAACAACACCAGAAAATTTTGCCAAGTTCAAAGTCCAAAAATTAATCCGTTAACCCCCCGAAACTCACCCAAGGCCCTCGGGACTTCAACCAAACATGCTCACACATCCCACAAGCTCATTCAAACTTAGTCGAGCCTTTGAAACACCCAAAACAACGCAAAAATACCAAATTCACCTCGGATTCAAGTCTATGAACTATGAAACTTCTAAATTTCACCAAAGATGCCGAAACCATCCAAAACACGTCTGATTGACTTGAAAATTTTCACACGTATCCAAATAACCGTAAAAACTTGTTGCAACTCTCAGAATTCCATTCCGACCCCGATAGTAAATTTTCCACTGCCGACCGAAAATCGCCAAGAACTCAATTTCGCCAATTCAAGCCTAAATCTACTCCGGACCTCAAAATCACATTCCGAACACAATACTAAGTCCCAAATCACCTAACGAAGTTATCCTAGCCATAAAATTCACATTCCGAGGTCGTTTACCTATAAGTCAACTCCATGTTGACTTTCCCAAATATTAAGCCCATTTAAGAGACTAAGGCCTCATTTGTTTTTTTTTAAGATTAAGACGTCTGAATCTGAATACACATTTGAATATATTAAGATGTGTATTAAGATTTGAATAGAAATAATTAAGACTGTTTGATTTTTAACATCTGAATGTATAAAATTTATCTTTATTTAAAAATTAATAAACATAAAATTCAAACGAAATACTAGCTAATCTAATATTCTATCAGTAAAATATATAGTTTTTAAGAATATGATAGTTGTTGGTGGTGATGGCTAACGGGTGAATGCTGACTAGAGGCGGCGGTTGGTGGTAGTTTTGGTTGATGATGGTGGTTCATGCTAGTAGCTAATAGTGATTGGTAGTGGTGGCGATTATGATTGAGGATGTTGGTGGTGGGTAGTAATAGTTAATAATGGTGGGTGGTGGTAGTAGTTGTGACTGAGAAAGGTGGTGGGTGAGTGGTGGTAGGTTTTAATAATGGGCAGTGTCGGTTGTGGTTGTTGATGGTGACGGGGTGGTCAATTGTGGTAGTTGAGGTGGATGAGTGTTGAGTGTGGGTAAAACGATACATTGTGGTCGGAGTGGTGGGGATACTGGGTGGTGATGGTCGATAATGGTGGCGGCTATGATTGAGGATGATGGTGGCGTGGTGGTGGTGGTGGTGGGTGGGGGGTTGAGTATGGCGGTGGTGGTGGCAGGGCGGTAGTTGATAATGTTAGGCGGTGGCGCAATTAATAATGATTATGTGATACCACTTAATGAAATTAAGTCTCTGTTATAGATTTTAATCATACAGACCTATTCAGACCCATTAAGTGATTGTGGAGTAAAAAAAACAAAAAACAAACACACTTAATGATTAAGATCTGAATAATTAAGATTCATACTTTAAAAACAAACGCACTTAATGTCTGAGATCTGAATGATTAAGATTCAGACCTCCATTAAGTGAAAACAAATGAGGCCTAACTGTCTCAATTCTCACCACGACCACTCCGAACTCGAACCAACCGACCCAACATCATCATAATTAGGTTAAATAACACATGAAGAAGCTGAAACAGAGGAAACGGGGCTAATTTCACGGAACGATCGTCGGGTCATTATATTCTCCCCTTATTACACAAACGTTCTTCCTCGAACGAGTCTAGAAACATACCTGGTGTCTTAAATAAGTGAGGATATCTGCTCTGCATCTCCCGCTCGGTCTCCCAGGGGGCCTCCTCCACCGGCTGCCCTCTCCACTGCACTTTTACTGAATCTATATCCTTAAACCTCAACCTTTTGACCTGTCAACCCTCGAGCTGAACTGTGCTGAAGTCCAAAACATGAGACGGGTCACCAACATACGTCTAGAGCATAGAAACATGGAATACCAGATGAACACTCGATAAGCTGGGTGGAAAGGCAAGTCTATAAGCTACCACTTCAACCCTCCGAAGCACCTCGAAAGGCCCAATGAACCGGGGACTCAACATGCCCCTCTTCCCGAACCGCATAACACCCTTCATGGGTGACACCTTCAGCAGTACCTTCTCCCCAACCATGAAAGACACATCTCGGACCTACCGGTCCACATAGCTCTTCTGCCTAGACTGCGTCGTGCGAAGCCGCTCCTGAATCAACTTCACCTTCTTATCCAACGCATCATGCACCAAATATGTGCCCAAGAGCCTAGCCTCACCCGACTCAAACCAACCAACCGAAAATCTACACCTCCTACCATATAAAGCCTCATATGGAGCCATCTGGATACTCGACTGATAACTATTATTATATGCAAACTCCGCGAGTGGCAGAAACTGGTCCCATGAACCCCCAAAATCAATGACATAGGCACGCAACATGTCCTCCAAAATCTAAATAGTGCGCTCTAATTGCCCGTCAGTCTAAGGATGAAATGTTGTGCTCAACTCGACCTGAGTACCCAACTCTCTCCGCACGGCCCTCCAAAACTGAGATGGGAACTGAGTACCTCTATCAGAAATGATAGAAACTGGAACACCATGCAACTGGACAATCTCCCTGATATAAATATCAGTTAACCGCTCCGAAGAATAAGTAGTACTAACAGGAATGAAGTGCGCAGACTTGGTCAACCGATCCACAATGACCCATATAGCATCGAACCTCCTCGAAGTCCGTGGGAGTCCAACCATAAAGTCCATGGTGACTCGCTCCCACTTCCACTCTAGAATATCTAACCTCTGGTGCAATCCATCTGGTCTCTAGTGCTCATACTTGACCTGCTGACAGTTGAGACATCGGGCTACAAACTCAACAATATCCTTCTTCATCCGCCTCCACCAATAATGCTGTCTCAGAACCTGATACATCTTCGCGGCACCCGAATGGATGGAATACCGCGAGCTATGGGCCTCTGCTAGAATCAACTTTTGAAGCCCATCCACATTGGGCACACAAATCCGACCCTACATCCTCATAACCCCATCATCACCAATCACTACATCCCTGGCATCACCTCGCCGGACCCTGTCCTGAAGAACGAGCAAGTGTGGGTCATCATACTGGCGCTCTCTGATATGGTCATAAAGCGAAGACCTGGAAGCTACACTAGCCAACTCCCAGTGAGGCTCTGATAAGTTCAATATCACAAACTGACATGCTAAGGCATGAACATCAAGTGCTAAGCGTCTCTCTGCTGCTGAGATATATGCTAGACTCCCCAAACTCTCTGCTCTGCGACTCAAGTCATCGGCCACTACATTGGCCTTCCCCGGATGGTATAAGATAGTGATTTCATTGTCCTTGAGAAGCTCCAACCATCTCCTCTGACGCAAATTCAGATCCTTCTGCTTAAACAGATGCTGCAAACTACGATGATTAGCAAAAACCTCACAATGTACCCCATACAAATAATGACGCCAAATCTTCAAGGCGTGAATAATGGTTGCTAGCTCGAGATCATGCACGGGATAATTCTTCTCATGAGTCTTCAACTAGCGTGAGGCGTAGGCAATCACCCTACCCCCAATACTTCAAAACACAACCAATGTCTATCCTCAAGGAATCACAATATACGGTATAGGAACCAGAAGCTGGCGGCAATACTAATACCGGAGTTAAGGTCAATGCAGTTTTGAGCTTCTAAAAGCTCTCCTCACACTAATCTGACCACCTGAATGGAGCACCCTTCTAGGTCAATTTGGTCAAGGGCGAAGCAATAGAAGCAAACCCATCGACAAAGCAACGGTAATATCCCTCCAAACCAAGGAAGCTCCTAATATCTGTAGCTGAAGACGGTTTGGGAAAACTCTACACCGCCTCTATCTTCTTCGTATCAACCTGAATACCCTCACTGGAAACCACGTGCCCCAAGAAAGCTACTGAGCCAAGCCAAAACTCACACTTGGAGAACTTTGCATAAAGTTTCTCCTCCCTCAGTCTTTGCAATACAACTCTCAAATACTGAGTGTGCTTCTCCTGGCTACGAGAATATACCAGGATGTCATCAATGAACACAATAACAAATGAATCCAAGTACGGTTGAAACACGTTGTTCATCAAATGCATGAACGTTGCTGGGGCATTTTTCAGCCCAAAAGACATCACCATAAACTCATAATGACCATAACGAGTCCTGAAAGCTGTCTTGGGAATGTTTGAATCCCGAATTTTCAACTGATGATACCCGGATCTCAAATCAATCTTAAAGAACATTGTATCTCCCTGAATCTGGTCAAACAAATCATCAATACGAGGCAAATGATACTTATTCTTGACTATAATCTTGTACAACTGCCTGTAGTCAATACACATTCTCATGGAGCCATCTTTCATCTTTACAAACAACACCGGTGCACCCCAAGGTGACACACTAGGACGAATAAACCCCTTATGTAGGAGTTCCTGAAGTTGCTCTTTCAATTCCTTCAACTCCGCTAGTGCCATACGATACGGTGTAATAGAGATAGGTTGAGTGCCCGACACCAAATCAATATCAAAATCAATATCCCTGTCAGGTGGCATGTCTGGAAGGTCAGCAGGAAACACGTCCGGAAAATCACGGACCACAGGAAAAAAATCAATAGTGGAAGTTTCAATAGTGACATCCCTCACAAAAGCCAAATATGATAAACACCCTTTCTCTACCATACGCTGAGCCTTCAGGTAAGAAATCACCATACTAGGCACATACTCAACATAACCTTTACACTCGGCCCTCGAAAATCCTAGCATCGCTAAGTCACGGTCTTAGCGTGACAATCAAGAACAACATGACACGGAGATAACCAATACATGCCCAATATCACATCAAAGTCAACCATACTAAGCAATAACAGATCCACTCGGATCTCCATACCCCTCATAGATATCACACACGACCGGTACATACGGTCCACAATAATAGTATCGCCCACCGGAGTCGACACACGAACATATGTATCTAAGGACTCACGGGGCATATCCAGAAATTGGGCAAAGTATGATGAAACTTAAGAATACGTGGAACCAGGTCAAATAAGACCGAAGCATCTTGGTGACAGACTGAGACAATACTTGTTATCACTGCATATGACGCCATAGCATCTGGTCTGGTTGGGAGTCCATAGAAACGAGCCTGAACTCCACCTGATCAACCTCCCCCTCTAGGGTGGCCTCTAGCTGACTAACCCCCACCCCTAGCTGCCTGGGCGGGTGGTGTAGTAACTGGTGCTGAAGCTATAGGCTGGCTCCTCCACTGGAATGAACCACCTGAAAGACGGGGACAACACCTCTTGATATGACTCGGATCACCATACTCAGAGCAACCCCTCTTGGCAAATGACGGTGGGGACTGAAGGGAACCCCTAGAACCATAATAACCACTAGAAGAACCATGCGCCGAGGAACCCTTAACTGATGGTGGCCAAGATGAACTCTAGGCTGGAAGAGCAGTGAATGAGTAACGGCCCAGATGAGAGTTGCGAGGACCATGCCCTGATGATGCACCACTGTAGGCTGGGCGGACTGGCTGAGGAGGCGTAAATGAACGACATCTGCTGTGCTGAGACTGACTCTTGAATGAACACCACCAAAACTACCAGATCCTCGAGGCCTCTTGTCCTCCCTCTCGACTCACTCCTGGCGGCGAACTGACTCAATCTCTCTGGCAATGTCAACTACCTCCTCAAAATAAGCGCCAGATACTCTCCCCCTGGTCAGAAAAATCCGAAGCTGATAAGTGAGGCCATCAACGAACCTCCTAATCCCCTCCCTATCTGTGGGAACTAGCCAAATAGCATAACGGGCTAACTCGGAGAACCTCATCTCATACTGCACGGTCATGTCCACCTAATGCAACTACTCGAACTCACTACGCAGCTCCTCCCTGCGTGACTGCGGTACATACTTCTTCAAGAAGAGAATGGAGAACTGATGCCAGGTAAGGGGTGCTACATCAACAAATCTACGCCTCTCATAGGCCTCCCACCAAGAAAGTGCAATTCCTGAGAATTGGAAGGTAGTAAATAGGACCCCATTGGGCATCCTCGCCCTCAGTACCACTGAAATTCGTAGGTTGAAGTCTACTAAATCTCTCCAACCTGCGCTGCTCATTGATAACTAGGATTTTTACCCTATTTTCCGCCCTTCCTTGCTTAGGTTTTGGTTATATTTGTACACAAAATAGCCCCAAAAGCTTATATGTTGCGCTTGTTGCAGGATTGAACCAAAAATGACGACAATCAGTCATAGATATACTCAAACATGAGTGAATCTTGCACAAGTACCAAGAACAACAAAGTGCCAAACTCAAGAGCCCAACCGCGGTTAGGTCCATCTTCCGCGGACCGCGGTGGCAAACTTCAGAGAACTTGTTACAAGGCCAAGTCCCACCGCGGCTGCGGTCCATCTTTCGCGGTCCGCGGTGGAAATCATTAGAGGTCCCTTCACAAGTAGTCTCCCACCGCGGTCGCGGACCATTTACCGCAGTCCGCGGTCCAAAGGTTTAGAGACCCTGTTTTAAGGCAAAGAAGCACCGCGAATTTCAACAAGTTCGCACGACAGAATTCAAGAATGTGAGTTTTTTCCTAATGAATCTGTAGCCTCACGAAGATAAGTACAGACGTCTCTGTACCGATCCTCAAGACTCTACTAAATCTGCTCATGACTGGTGAGACCTATATAACCTAGAGCTTTGATACCAACTTGTCACGACCCCAAACACTTAGTCGTGATGGCGTCTGTCGTGAAATTAGGCAAGCCACCCGTTTCGTTGAAACAAAATTTGATTCCCAAAAATTTATAAAATTTAGAAACAAAAGTATTGACAATAATCCATTTTGAAAGTCTAACAACATTAAAACACAATTCAAAATCCAACACCGTATCTAACGTCACCAAGTCACGAGCTACTACAACATAGAAATGTCAAAATAGAACAGATAGACAACATAGTCTGTAATAATGAAAGTGCGACAGGAAGATAAAGAAGGAGAAGCCGAGGCTGCAATCGCCAGCTGCTACCTCGAAGACTCCTGGGAAATCTGGCAGTCAATCACCCACTACTACCGGACCTCGATGAACCTGGATCTACACACAAGGTGCAGGGGGTAACGTGAGTACACCAACTCATAAGTAACGAACCCAAACTATGGGCTGAGAGGTAGTGACGGACTAAACCTCAGTATTTACAATAAACCGCGTACAGAAATTAGACATGCTAATAGTTTATCAGAAAATGAACAAAATATGCCAAGTATGCTCAGTATACTCTACATGCCAATATATATAAATATATGAAACCAGTGTGGAAGTGCACACAGTGCTCACAAACCTCACATAGAAGTCCACTCAGTACCGTATATGGCTCTCAGGCCCAGGGAAGGTCCATCCCGGAATGTACATGAACATCGGTGACCGTAATCACTCAGTACTGAGGAAAAAGTCCAATCCAGCCTAACTGAGAAGATCCATCCCCGGAATACAACACTCGGACAAGATCTATGTCCAGGGACGATCCATCCCTCACATAACATCAACTTCGGACAAGGTCCATGTCCAAGGAAGATCCATCTCTCCATATCATGGAGCTCACTAGGGTGTAAAGACTCTGGAGGGGCACCTCCGGGCCCAAGCTCTATATCAAGCCAACGAAGGCATGATCAGAGTATCGCTGCGGTGTGCAGTCTGATCTCATAACTATATCAATAACAGGCTCTCGGCCTCACTCAGTCATTACTCTCCAGTCTCGCTCACATGGCTCACAGATGCATAAATCAGCTGAAACAGTGATAAATATGTATAAAATTAACAATTGGTGAGACTGAGGCATGAAATGATATGCTATGACAAGACTGAGTATATGAAATCAAATATCGCATAATGACACAGTAATATACGACCACTCGGGTCTCAGCATTTTCGGCGTGAAGCCTTAGCATTCGTACCTAACATGATTTCTAACATGTTCACATTTATCACATTTATAGAAGTGTGGATATCAATCTGTAATAGCTACTAGACGATGCCATGGGATGAGCCATGCCCCAAATTATTCGGTGCACGCTCGCACGCCCGTCACTTGGCATGTGCATCACCTCAATTATAGTCATATATCATATAGTTCGGGGTTTCGAACCGTCAGAACCAAGTTTGGAAATATTACTTACCTCAAACCGGTTAAAATCCTAGTCCACAGTTCCTTTGCCTCTAGACTCGTCCTTCGATTGCTCCAAATCTACCAAAAATCATATTTATATCATTATTATATGCCAAGGAACGAAGCACATTCCAAAATTATCAAAATTACCCAGAAATTCCGAAATTGGCCAAACCCGGCTCATGGGCCCACGTCTCGGAATTCGATAAAAAAATCTCAAAACTAGAATTCTTATTTTCTCACGAGTATACCCATATCAAATTCATCAAAATCCGGCCTCAATTGCCCACTCAAATCACCAAAAGAAATTCTCAACTTTTCCTCCCATTTTCCCCCAATTTTCACTGTAATTCCTCAACAAAAATGTAACAATCAAGACTAAATCATGAAATTAAACCAAATGTGAGTGAAGAATACTTACCCCAATAACTCCATTGAAAATCTTCTCACATTACACCTTCTCCCGGGCTCTCTAATGGGTTTTTGAAAATATGGACTAAACCCTCATTTATGAAGTTAAAAGAATCTGCCCAGTTATTACCCTTCGCGAACACGACCCTATGCACGCGTTCGCATAGAAAAAACCAGCAAGCCCCCCTCTTTTACCCTACACGAACGCGTCTGCCTTCCGCGAACGCGATGCCTAACCACCCCCAGGCCTTCGCGAATGCATAGACCTCCCCGCGAACGGATAGACCAAGGGACTTGGGGTCATCAGCTGACTCGCATCCCTTCGCGAGCGCATCCCCTCACACGCGTTCGCGATGCACACACTGACTAACATCTCACGTTCGCATCCCCCATTCGCGAACGCATAGAACAAAATCCCCAGCTCCCCCATTTACTCTTCGGGAACTCGGGACCCCACCGCAAACGCGAAGAACAAAAATTCTATGCAACAACACCAAAACAATCTGCCAAATTCAAAGTCCAAAAATTGATCCGTTAACCACCCAAAACTCACCTGAGGCCCTTGGGACCTCAACCAAACATGCTCACACATCCCACAACCTCATTAAAACTTATTCGAGACTTCGAGACACCCAAAACAACGCAAAAACACCAAATTCACCTCGGATTCAAGACTATGAACTTTGAAACTTCTAAATTTCGCCAAAGATGCCAAAACCATCCATAACACGTCCGATTGACTTGAAAATTTTCATACATATACAAAATGACCTTACGAACATGTTCCAACCCTCGGAATTTTATTCCGACCATGATAGCTAATTTTCCACTGTCGGCTAGAAATCGCCAAAAATTCAATTTCGTCAATTCAAGCCTTATTCTACTCTGGACCTCAAAATCACATTCCGAACACACTCCTAAGTCCCAAATCACCTAACGAAGCAATCCGAGCCATAAAATCCATATTCCTAGGTCATTTACCTATAAGTAGGGGTGTCAATGGTTCGGTTCGGCCGGTTATTTTATAATATTGTACCATAGCAATTTTTCGATTATTCTTTTATGTATAACCAAAATTAGACTTTTTGAAACCATATCAATCATGTCGGTTTCTCTTCGGCATCAGTATCGGTACGATTCGGTTAATTTTCGGTATTTTTTTAAATATCATGTAAATTTTACCAGTAGAAGTAGATATTCTCTAGATATTTTTATCGTTTAAGTGATGAATTAAAAAAATAAAAGATGGCTAGAGTATAGATCCATCAACTATTCTACAACAACGTAAAAGAAACCAAGCAAATTCTAAAAAAATATAAATCACACGAGTGGAAAGATATTAACCAAGTTGGGACTCAAGAATAAAGTCTATAGAAGATTAAATATTCAAAAAGATAAATCTAAATTATATGAAAGGAAACATATTCGATACATTGTAGTTTGCTACTCATAATTGCTAGAATACTTTGTGTCTTGCTAATGTTGTTACTTGAAATAACTTGGTTTAAGTAGAAGTAGCATAATAGGTTTAAGTAATTAGTATTTTGAGTATAATTACTTGTTGGCTTGTAATTCATAATTCCAAGGCCCAAAGAAAAATTTATGCATTATTATTTTTAAACAAACTATATAAATATATTTTATACATGTAAAATTTATTCGGTACAATTCGGTATTTTTTCAATTAATTTTCATAAAATAAAAAATCTACCCTAATTATCGGTGCAGTTATAGATTTATATAAAAACCTACGATTTTTTAAAAGAAACCTAAAACTCGGTTCAGTGCGGTACTGTTCATTCGGTTTAGTCGGTTTTCGAATATCCATTGACACCCCTACCTATAAGTCAACTCCCGGTTGACTTTTCCAACTATTAAGCTCATTTAAGAGACTAAGTGTCTCAATTCTCACCACGACCACTCCGAACCCGAACAACCCAACCCAACACATCATAATTAGGTTAAATAACACATGAAGAAGCTGAAATAGAGGAAACGGGGCTAATTTCACGGAACGACCGGCCGAGTCGTTACAATTGAGCATCGGTTCGAGTTATTAAAAAGGCTTGGGAGCCGGAGAAGGAATTTCGGAGCGAGGCAAGTATCCTTTCTAACCTTGTAAGAGAGAATTTATCCCATAGGTGGACCAAATTAATACATGCTTCTATTTGTGGGGGCTATGTACACACGAGGTATCGAGAGTCCGTACGTAGCTACTAATTATGCCTATGTCCGGGTAGTTTTAGGCTTACATCATGCCTTGTTGATATTGTCATTTTATGTTTAATGTTTGTCGTGAGGCGGAGCGAGATTTAGTTAGCTTATTAAATGTTTGAAAGAGTTGAAATTAAGAAAAAGTTGAGAACTTAAAAGTTTTTCATTTGAACTTCGTATTTTGAAAAGAATTTAAGGATACTATAATAATTTAAGAAATCTATGTGAAACCGCGTCGCAAGTATGATCCGTGAGCGAGGTAATTCCTCAAATTTATATTTGGCTGCATCGCACGGATGATTTGCGAGCGGGTATTCCCTTCTACTACTCTTATGGGATCAGGTCGTTCGCCTCAGCGGGATTTGTGTACCACACTCTCATGGGAGCGGGTCGTTCGACCCTCGGCAGTGCACAATTTACTTTTATGTTGGATTAGGCCGTACGCCTCGGCATTTTCTATATATATACTATCCTCATGGAATCGTGCGTAATATTTGGCAAGAAGCCAGTGTATCTGAGGGTTTTTTACCTGATTTGAATTATGACAATCTCTTTGATGGAATCCATTTTATATATATACATATATATGCTCCGGTTACGGAGGGAATTTGCTAGTTGAGGGTTTGAGTAAAATTGTGAAGAGCGAAAATTGTACCACGTATTTCATACATGTTTATTCCATATATTTACTTTGTTTCATATTTATTCATTTCTTTATTGTACCTGATATTATTGGACCACTAGTAAGTATCGGAGTCGGCCTCTCGTCACTACTTCTTCGAGGCTAGAGTAGATACTTACCGGGTACGCGTTGTTTTCGTACTCATACTACACTTGTTGTACATTTTGATGTACAAGTACATCTATGGATAGTGTCCTTGTGGGCGCAGCGGCGTGGTTGATACGTGGACTTAGAAGAGCTGCATCTCATGAGACGATCCGCAGCCAACAAAGTCTCCTTCGGAGTACTTGTATCTTCCTTTCTGTCCAAATTTATATTCTGGACAGTTATTGTATTTTATTATACTTCTTAGTAAATGCCCATGCACTTGTAACACCGAGTTCTGGGATGATTATGGGACAATTAGTATTGAAATTGAAAAACGTTAATGTTATTCCTTAAAATTTATTTGTTACTAGTTAAATTTGAAAGAAATTTATGTTTTCTCATAAATACTAAAAGGAGAATTTAATAAACTATTTTGGGTTCGCTTGCCTCACAGTGGTGTCCGGTGCCTTCATGACCTTTTTATGGATTTTGGGTCGTGATATTACTGTACCTGTTAGCTGTGCGGATAAAAGAAAATTTTCACATAAGAATAACTGAGCTCCCTACTTTTCAATTTTATAGCCCATATTTCAATTTATAACCAACTAGTACAAAATTAACGGGCTAATAAGATTCAACATCCAACTCCAATAAGTTCTCGAAATTACTATTTAATTTCTAAAAAAAGATTGCTCAAACTTTTAAGTTAATTTTCGAATGAGTAACTGTGACTCAAATATTAGTTCAACAAACTAAATCCATTAGGATAATGAAAATTAGATTTTTAACAAGGTTAAATATGTAGGTTTAAATTCCGAAATTTTATTTTGTGAGAAATTTAGAGTCAGTGTTATTTAGACATGTTAGAAATAGTATAAGAAGGTTGTATATAAAATTGAAATCATTTAATGGAGATTTGGATCGGTTTTGAACAAGAATTATAACTGAAAATCGGGGAAGAAGTTCGTCTACAGATACTTGTATAAAGATATATAAAAGTGTATAAGATGTGTTTATACAATCATATACACTATTATACAATATTACACATAAATATACAAAAAACTGACTTCAACTTCTTCCTTGCGTCTTTTCTGAAATTTTACTCAAATCTTGCTCAAATCTACTCAAAATCACTTCAAATTTTAATTTTGAACTCCTTTTGATATTTTTAATCAATTGGAACAACATTCAATCCAAAAAACTAACAAACTAAAATCAAAGATGTATGATAAGATGCAGGATAAAATTTATACCTTATTTGGTTGGCGGTATAAATATATCCGGATAAATTTATACCGTCAACCAAACAAGGAATAAATTTAATCCCAGACTTAATTCAGGATATCACATCTTATAATCCCACCTAATCCCATCAAATGTGGAGTTATTTTATCACATCTCTCATGTGGTATAAATTGGTATTGGGATTATAATTCCGGAACAATTTAGTCTCGCGTACCAAACGACCCCTAAGGTGCTATGAAACACTTGTTTTTTCGCAGAGTATTAGGGCAGTCTGTTATAATCATATCATTCTCATGTTAGTGAGACTTCTCCAGTACAACATATTGTAGAGGGATATCTAATTGAAATAATAATTTACCATCATCCAGTAGGTAATATACTCTATTATATTTTTATTGAAAGATAACAAAATGAAAAAACTAAAAAGTTAAAAGTGAACTCAACCAATTGAATACTTCTACTTTGGCAATATGCAGTTCAGAAACTCAAGAAAAGGAATCAGGACATGATAAAAGTCGAAAAGTACTCGGTAATGAAAATGGTCTCATCACATAAAAGACATTATCCTGTTTCATCAACTTAATAGTCATTTGCTCTATTACTAGTAATATATTTTCGTCATAATAATGCTATAGATAAAATAAGATTAAAAACAAACAGCGAAATGAATTAGTCAGTATAAAGTAAGGGTGTCAAACGGGCTGAGTTGACCCGTTTTCGGATCGGTCCAGATCGGTTGAAAGCGGAACCGGACCGGCCCAGTACAAAGGGGGCCGGGTGGGCTGGGTAGAAGGGGTTGGGCCGTTCACATAATTTGTACCGGTTATCCAGACCGGTAAAACCCGATCAAAGTGAACAGTTCACTTACCGGTTAGACCGGACCGGTTTTAACGACTAATTTTTGTTTTATTTTTAAATTTTTTGGGGGCCTACTGGACCGTTGGCAACGGTCACCTGCCAAGGGAGCCGTTGCCCAGTGGCTGATTTGCACAAATGGTCCTTTTTGGGGCCTTTTAAAAAATTAACACTTCTTAAAATTACAAATTTAACTTTTTGTAAAACTATAAATACACCTCCCCCACCCTCCCTCTTCTTCATTTCTTCACTCATCTCTCATTTCTCAATCTCAATTCTCATATTCTCTCATTATCGAATCTTCAATTCTTCTTCTAAAGTGCAATCAACTATTTGGCTCTTTTTTTTTTAAAATTTAATTTATAGTAATTTTATCATTTGGATTTTGAAGTCTGAACAATTGAACTTCAAAATTGGAACAATTGACGTTTTTTCGTGGTAACATTGGAGTTGCATAATCATCAAGTGCTCAATTTATTGACGAATTCGGTGCACTCCCTCCAACTCTTTCTCTTATTTACTATTTTATTTGCATATTTAATTTTTGCTAGTACTTAAATTTTACAATATGTTGAATGCTGCCAAAAGAGCTTGTAAAAAAGTTGCTAATCGGGGAAATAAAAAAAGAGGTAGTTCTTCAGCATCTGGTAGTAATACCCCACTCTCTACACATGTTTCTGAAACATCGCCTAATATTAATATAGATTATGAACAATTACAAGAAGATTTCGGAATAGAAGATAATGAATTAGAAATGGAAGATGAGATACCACTTACACCTAGTAGTGTTGGAGCTGCTACCAGGGGTGGTGGTCGTGGTACTAGTAGTAGACCACTTGTGGACCCGACTACTAATCGTGGAAAAAAATAAGGTTTGGAATTTTATTGACGAAATAGTAGATACTGACAGAGTTAAATGCAAACTTTGTAATGATGATTTTAAACATATGACTGGAGGAAAATTAGGGGGGATTGGGACACTTAGTAGACATATGAGAGTTGAGCATCCTATAGAATGGGGCGGTGATGGTGATGGAAATCAAACAACTCTAAACTCTACTACTGGAGGACTTATGAAAATATGATAAAATGAAGGATCGTGAGGAGTTAGCAAAAATGATTGCTTTGGGTTGTCTACCCTTTTCTTTTGCTTCTTCATCATATCTTATTATGTATATTCAAAGGATTTATAATCCTTTATTTAAAGGTATTCCTAGAAGTACTTGTAGAGCTGATATCTTTAGACTTCATGGACAATATCAAACACACATACGTTATTTGTTTGAGCACCTTCCCTGTAGAGTTTCTCTAACTTCTGATATTGGATATGCTGTTAATGGAAATGATTATTTGACAATTACATGTCATTAGATAGATGATAATTTTTGTATGCAAAAACGTATTATCACTTTTAAATATGGTGAAGATCAGAGTCATAATGATGTGTTTATAAGTAGTCATATTTGTGAAGTTGTTGAATTTTATAATCTTAACCAAAAAGTATTGTGTATGTCTTTTGATAATGCTTCTAACAATACTGCCGCAATTTCAATATTAAAAATGCATTTGAAACCACAACTTGAAGAAATTTTTCATGTTAGGTGTGCATGTCATATTTATAATTTAATTGTTAAAAGTGGCCTTGATTTATTTTCAACTGAGATTACTCATGTTAGAAGAGCAATTGGTGTTATTCAAGGAAATAACAGACAATCTAGAATTAAGAAATTTAAGAATAAGTGTACCGAGTATAACCTTAAACCAAGATTCATGCCAGACNAATTGTTAAAAGTGGCCTTGATTTATTTTCAACTGAGATTACTCATGTTAGAAGAGCAATTGGTGTTATTCAAGGAAATAACAGACAATCTAGAATCAAGAAATTTAAGAATAAGTGTACCGAGTATAACCTTAAACCAAGATTCATGCTAGACGAAATTGTTACTAGGTGGAATTATACATATATATTTTAAAATGTTGATACAAATATAGATTTTCAATAACTGAAGTTGCTAATGTGCATTGTACTGATCGAAACTGTATGTTAACACCTGCTACTTGGGAGGTCATTAATGATGTTGTTCAATTTTTACATAAATTTTATATAGCTACTGTTGAGTTTTTTGGAGCATACTACCCTACTGTTACAATGGTTTTAGTACATATAGCTCAAATTTCTTTTCTACTATTTGAATTTAAGAAGAAAGAAAAATATAAAGATGTTGTTGAAGAAATGCAAGCAAAATTCAAAAAATATTTCTTTCCAATTCCTCTGAGTTACTTAATTGGTGTTGTTTTAAATCCTTCTATTAAAATGGCTGATTGTCACCAATTAATCAATGTTTTATATACTTATATGGAGATTGGACCAACCGAAACCCCAGATATGTATGCTTGTATGAACAATCTAAATGATAATTTACAACAACTATATAATTATTATGCAAGTATAGTTGATGATGTTGCTCATAATGTAGCCGATGTTAATCTCATTATGCATTGTACCACTTCTTCAAGTTCTACTACTTTGTATGATGATGAAATAGTTGATAGTTTTAATAATTTTTCTACATTTTCTACCACTCAAACCAGTAGCAGGAACATTGATGAACTTCAATTCTACTTGCAGAAGCAAAAGGAGATTCGCACAAAGGAATTTTCAGCGTTGGGATGGTGGTGTGAGAATGAAAAGAAATTTCATGTTCTTTCCGCTATGGCTCGGGACGTGCTGAATGTGCCAAATTCAACTGTTGTATCAGAGAGTGCATTTAGTCAAGCAAGACAACAACTACGAGACACCCGTCACTCATTGGGAAGCAATGCTTTGGAAGTATTAGTATGTTTCAGAGATTGGATTAGATCGGAACGAAGAAATCAAGGACGTGAAGATGTTGATAGCCCAGAAGACGAGGAACTTAGAGAAATATTAACACATGGTAACCCGTATGAATTTAACACTCCGGAAGAAGGACAATCAGTTCATATTGATTACGAAGAACTTACAAGGGCAATGCAAAACCTTTGAATTTACTATTTTTTTGTTAATTACTTAATTTAATTGTTGTCAAATGTAAACCTTTCAATTTGTAACTTTGAAATGAATTTTGAAATTTGAAATAAATGTTGCACTTGCAATTTATAAGTGCAATTTTTTTCCATATTCATTGCATTCTTTATATTTTTTTACTTTATATTAATATAAATTACAATAGTTGTACAAAAAATATTTTAAAAAATTATTTTACTGTTAACCCAGCCCGGTTGACCTGTAAGCCTTACGGTTTAATTTTTATCCGGATGAACCCGAACACGTTAAGCCCAACCCGTAACGGACCCGGTTCTTAACCCGTGCGGTTCACTTTTTACCCAACTCAGCCTGACCCGGCCCACCCGGTTAACACCCTTAGTATAAAGTACATTGCCTGGAATACTTATAATTTGAACGTAAAGTTTGAATGCGACTTTATAAGACAAATATTTATGTACTTTCTAGGAATACAATAACGAATTTCAGCTGGATGCCTCAACGTTTATCATCAATGTGGAAGTAATTATACTTTGTGAATAAGTTTTGACCTTTGTATAGCACTTGAAAACTTGTATTTCACTTCCTTAAAGTACCAGTTGAAGAAAAAGAATAAGAAAAAAGCACTATAAAACAAATCAAAAAATGTTATTTACTAATTCACGTCAAGAAAGTGAAAGGATTCTCTCATACCACTTTAGTCGTAGAAGACATAACTTAATATTCTTCAAATAAATTGATTAAAACCGAAGCGTACTATAGTAGAAGACATAACTTATAAAGTACCCTCCCCCCCC
>ML287319.1:100947-127813 GCA_005239495.1 Nicotiana undulata
GTGGGGGGGATTAGAAGGCAGCTCATTTGATAAAATTGTCAGTGAAAAGTATGATCAATGAACTACGTGTAAATCCAAACTGATGAGCCACATAAACTCTCGGTATTCATTCTGTTCTATTTATGCTCATTTCATTCCAATAGTTGGAAGCAATGATGCCAAGTAAAAAATACAGAAATTCTTTGCATTTAACTGAAATACTGTAACAACTTGAATCATATAGTAACAGCAATTAGCCAGTTACTACTAAAACACAACAATAACAATATGATAACAAAGATACAATCTTTATACTTTATTTTCCAATCATAGAATGAGTTTAAAAGTTAAACTATCAAAATACAAATTAATTTTTATGTGTTCATTCTGCTCTATTTAGGCACATTTCACTCCAATAACTGAAACACTGATGCCAACCAACAGATCGTAACATTTTGCATTCAAATAAAATGTTGTAACAATTTGATCAATCATACAACAACAGCAATTACTACCAAAACCCTACAATAACAAGAAGAACAAAGACTCAATTTTTATACTTCTTTTCAAATCATAGATTGAGTTCAGACGTTAAACAATCAAAATACAAACAAATACACAGAAAACCCTCTAAATTCTTTCAACAACTTCATACAAACAGAGGGAAAATTATATAAGCCGAATATTGTCTACTTCTTCTTAGTAGCTTTCTTCTTCTTAGGAGGAAGAATAATCTCTCCTTTGAGGGTAGGAATTTGCATAATCTGTGATAAACCACTAAACTTCTTCCGGAATTTCTCAACCTGGTCAGCATCCACAAGTAGCGCCGAACGACTACCTAAGTAAAAAGGATGATTACCTGACCAAACATCAACTGTGTACTCATTCTTAGTCCCACCTGTTGTCATCACCTGCTCTCCGTTACAATAAACCTTAGCATTGTCGTAGAACTGAGGGTGTATGTCCTTCTTCCTACAGCTCCACCTCATCTGATTGCTCCCAATATCCACCTGCAAAATTCAAATTTTCAAATATCATAATCTCAATTATAAACTAGTTTAATTTGATTATTAGTTG
This sequence comes from Nicotiana undulata, assembly GCA_005239495.1. NCBI lineage: Eukaryota > Viridiplantae > Streptophyta > Magnoliopsida > Solanales > Solanaceae > Nicotiana > Nicotiana undulata. Next base: position 102,004 of record ML287319.1, read on the forward strand.
CTAATATAAAATTTTAATACGAGAGTACCTTTTTGAGGGAGAGTGGAGGAGGAGAGGCATTTTTTTGGAGGAAAGTGTTGGAGAGAGTGAGCGCCATTGTTGGGGTATTCCAGAAAATGAATGAGAGATGGAGAAAAGTGCAATGGATTAGAATGCTTATCTGAGATTACTGGGCTGGATAATGTAATGGGCTCACATATTTACTTATTTGGGCCATCAATGGATCGACTTTTCTGTAAACTGGATTACTTACAGGACTGGGGGGCTTTTGCGTCTATACCCGCTTTTTAGGTCACGTTTTAACTTATACCTACTTTGCAAAAAAAATTGCAAGCGTATCCACTTTTTGCATAAACTTCAGGCATACGGGCCTGAAGTAGCAAAGGCAATCACACAAAATTTCAGCATTCTAGGCTTTTTCAAAAACTTCAGCAGAAGTGCTGAAGTTATTTAGTTCATTTGTAAAAACTTCAGCACTAAATAAGTTGAAGTTTTGTCCTGGATTAATTAGTTTTGTCATAAAGCTTTTACAAAAACTTCAGCAGAAGATGCTGAAGTTATTTAGATCGTTTTTAAAAACTTCAGCAGAAGATGCTGAAGTTATTTAGTTCATTTGTAAAAACTTCAGCACTAGATAAGCTGAAGTTTTGTCCTGGATTCATTAATTTTGCAATAAAGATTTTTCAAAAACTTTAGCAGAAGATGCTGAAGTTATTTTGTTCATTTGTAAACACTTCAGCACTAGATAAGCTGAAGTTTTGTCCTGGATTCATTAGTTTTGCAATAAAGTTTTTTTAAAAACTTCAGCAGAAGATGCTGAAGTTATTTAGTTCATTTGTAAAAACTTCAGCACTGGATAAGCTGAAGTTTTGTCCTGGATTCATTAGTTTTGCAATAAAGCTTTTTCAAAAACTTCCGCACTAAATAAGCTGAAATTTTGCACAGGTATCAGGAAGTGGCGCCTGAAGTTGTAAAAATTAAGGTATAGGTTAAATAATTTTAAAAATATGAGCATATGTTAAATGGTGGCAACCAAAGAGGGCGCCCTGCGCAATTTTTACTAGGACTAACCAACAAAAAATTGCAGAAATATAATACTTTTTCGGATGATCTTTAATTTTTGACCCGTCGCTTGTCCTATGGGCATAACTTAAAGGTTAAAAACCAAAAATATTGACCATGCGGCAAGCGAGGGATAATACTTATTTTTCTCTTTTCCGCTTCAAAATTTGACGAGGTATTCTTGGTTGATCACATTTTCCCAAGAAAGGAACTTAAAATATAGTTTAAGCTTACAGCATAATGAGGATTCAAGTTAGGGATCGTAAGGTTGTGCATTTGGATTGGATATTGGAGAATCAGAATCGATCCATTCTATTCGGATTTTCGGATCGGATATGGGTTAGGTTTTTCAAAAGTTTGGACATTCGAATTGGTATAATTTTAATCTAATTCTATCCAAAATTCAAATTATATGGACATGTATAAATATTAGACTTATATTTTAGTGTTAGGTCGACTCATTGTATTCGCCTCTCTTTAAACTCTTATTTTCTTAGTTTATATCGAAGTCTCTCTTAAACCTCTCTTCATATTGCTCTGTCCGCTTTTCACAATGACGCATCTCCCTTATTAGACATTTGTTTGGAATTTTAGTTTATTTTATTTTTCTATGTAACTTTTGTTTTGTCTATTGCTTTGAAAAAAATTTGTTGCCTTTCAATTTAATGGAATGGTATATAACAATAGCCTTAAAAATTGCAGAATTAGATTGTTAATAGCCTTAATAAGGCATACAATCCGATCTGAAATATTTATTAGATTCAAACTTTAAAATCCGATCCAATCCAATTTAAGTCGGATTGCATTTTATAAAATTTAAAATTCGAATTTACAATTCAAAATGTGCTAAATCCGATCTGATCCGACCAATGCGCAGTCTTAATACATCGATTATATACAATTATACATATATTATTGTATGAATTATACATCTGCAGATTATTTTTAGTTTAAGAAAATATGTGAGCAGTTATAATTCTTCTTTTAAGTTAACTATATTGATTGGGTAAAGAAGAATTTATATTACTAGTATATTTTAACCTGTTATACGATGAGGGTAAGAAGACAAATATATTTTAAGCCATAACAAACTAGAACAGTGTCTCTGATAAATAACATGTCAAGCAGTTTGCTAAGAAACATGATGTAACCTTTTTTTCACGTATAACTTAGGCTAAAATCTACTTCTTGGACTGATTAACCATCTCTAAATTAATTCAGAGTCCACTCCAATCTTTCTCAGGTGTTAGCATTTTGATAATATTGATCCTACCCTCTTCAATTTCCATGGTTAATCTTGTCCCTTGCTCTCTTCCACTTCTCTATATTCACTAGCCTTGCATACATTTTTCTAATCTTGTTAAGTCTTTGGGACTGCTGCAGTATTATTTCAGAAACAGAGGGACTTTCACTGAAAATTATCTCATACCCATCTCTGTATGTATCCATTCCTTCAGCTAAAAGTTGCCAGAATAAGCCGCCGGCTGCCGCGCCACCACCTTTAGCTGACCAATATATACTGGAATAAACTGTGTTGAAGACTATGTCTCTTTGTTCAGGTGTAAAACCAGCACCTTTGTATGTTTTACCAAACTCAGCAAATATAAGAGGTTTTTTTATAATGGATTGAGCATCTTGAATGTGCACGTTGAGCCAATCGTTCAGGAAATTAAGTTGGGCTTCATCATCTTGCCCAGTCAACCTACATGAAATATCATGTTAATTGTAAAATTTTATGACAGAAAGGTATTTGGCATCTATGTTGCTCGGACTCTCCGAAAATGTTGCTAGTTGCGTGTCGGATCCTCCAAAAGTAGTGTATTTTAGGAGGATCCGACACGGGTACGGCAACATTTTGGAGAGCCCGCGCAACATAGTTTGGCATGGCATAAGTCCTTTTTCAGAAAATATTTTCCACTGATCAGCATTGGCGTAATTGGTAAAGTTGTTGTCATGTGACTAGGAGGTCACAGGTTTGAGTCGTGGAAACACCCTCTTACAGAAATACAATAGACTCTTGTGCTCTGGCCCTTCTCCGAACCCCAGCATGTCCTTTATTTTTCACTCCCGGCCATACATTAACAAATATTTTCTTTGCGGGAATGTTTTTTTAATGGAAAATGACTTTTGTTGTACCAAACATGCTAAAAACGAAAGCTAAGAGAAGCTATTTGGATAAATACCATTGATCAGGGTATGAGTGAACAGTGGCAAAATCAATCTCTGGAATTTGATTATTGGCAATGAAATCAGTTCCAACTAGGAAATTTGGATTAGATTGCTGCTTCTGAGCATCTGAATGTCCATAAAATCCTTCTAGTCCAGCTTCTACTAGGTGATTGTTGTCGATGGATTTAATGTATGAGGCCATTTCTGTAATCCAAGTCTGTAAAACAAGTACAACTGATTAATTGGTAATTTGTATTCACCAAGATATGGGCAGATAGAAAGAAATTACTTAAAGTTCTTTTGTCTCAGTTAGAATTTGAACCCAAGACCATTAGGCCACGCCCTTGGGTACTTGTCTTAAACTTTATGTGGTTAAAAATCTTTAGAACTTACCCCAATTCAAGCACATTGTGACAAAAGATGGTGTACTACTATTATGTGGAAAACTAATTTCACTACCTAATTCAGAGAGGGGCCAAATAGGTAGGGATTCAGTGCCTAACCCTACTAAGCTATCACAAGAAAAACAGGACTTTCCACTAAAGTTTACCAACTTCTAACTGCCATAATGAGAGGCTGAAAATAACACTTGATTTTGGCTGGAAGTCATCTTTATAATTATATGTGGTTGGACAATACACACATAATTTTTCACTAAATTATTATTGGGTGTGCGAACAAAGCTCCACATTAGTAGTTGAAAAGATTGGGAACATGTATATTATGTAGGAATATCTTACTGATGTGACTTAAAGCGGACAATATCGCATCATTCTAAGAGTATTTTTGGACTAGTTTAGCCCAACATAAACTCAATGGATTCACCATTTCTCGCCTTCACCTTACTAATAAAAGACTTATCTGTGAATTATCTCTAGCTAACACAGCTATGTGAACTTTCTTTTTAGGAAAAATGAAGAAACTGGGGATTAAAAATTGTTAATTTTCTAAGGCAAAAAAGAAGAAAGAAGTGTTATTACCTGCATAGTAATTCCTGATGGATCAGAAGGACATCTGGGCTCATTCATAAGCTCCCAAGCCATTATTGTGGGATCATCTTTGTATGCAACTCCAGTTATGCTGTTTCTTCTTGTTAAAACTGCCTATTTTACCAACAAATATTATTGATTTATTCTTTATACTTCTACATAATATTCAACTTTGGCTAGTCAGAAAATAATTTGTTGTTGTTATTTGTATGGAAAGTAGAACTCTTAAACAGGGTCGCATATGTTAGGACCGAAAAAAAATCAGGTGTCATGCGGGAGTTAGTAATGCAACAGTTGAACGACGATAAATCAGACACCAAAAGAGAAATATACCAAAAGAGACACAAACGTTTAACGTGGTTCGGCCAATTGACCTACGTCCACAGGCGGAGATGAGCAGAGTACAAAATATCGAGAGAACAACCTCACGAAGAGGCAAACGTCCCGTAAAGTTTTCCCTCTAAACAAACTCTCAAACCCCATATGGCTACATTCTGAATTCTACTGAATAAGAAGGAAGAATTCTCAATTTATAGAAGTTCAAACATTTTCCTAAAAGAAAAAGGACTCGCCAAATATGCGAGATTTATAATTTCCTTCTGCAAGAAGAAAAACTCAATTATGTAAATAGGTTGCACTTTACAACGGATAGAAAAATCAAATATGATAAGAAAACCAGGACAACATGTACATATATAACATTTCACCGGAATAATAAAGTACACTACTCGTTATAACAGGCTAAATCACACTAATAATAGAAAAAAGTTATACGTTGTGAATGAGTTAAATCTAATTATATAAAAAGGTTCTTCTGTCATTTTTTTTTCATTGAATAAAGGTAAGAAAACACGGCAAAATTTGCATACTGTACCTTAATATGGTTTTTGAAATAGCCCTTAACAACATTGTTTGAAAAGAAATCATCCTCTGATTGTAAGGATTCACCCTGACTTTTTGCCCACTCCACATATTGTTTCCTTCCTCCAAAATCCTTATAGTTGTTAACCAAGCTCAAGATTAGCTTAATCCCATTCTTTCCAGCTTCAGATATCGCAAAATCCAAACCCTTCCAACAATCAACAAAAATAATATCAGACCTCATTAATTCAGAGAATAACACAAAATTACAGCCAGTGGCATATGGAGCTTCTGTCGTACGGGTTCAACTGAACTCAGTATTTGGATCATAAATTTATATGTGAAAAATCACAAAATTTCAATAGATATTAGATAATGAACTCATAATTCCAAAAGTAAGTAAATTTACGTACTTAGAACTTTAAAGACTGGAACCATAAAATTTTAAATCTTGAATTTGCGCAACATTCTTAATGCCAAAAACCAAGTTTTTATTTTGGAAAATTCATGGAAAACTTGCTGCCGCTACCCTTCAGATGTGCACTGGATAACCTGCTTTGTGCGTAATAGCTCGCATATCACACAGAAAATGTAAACTGCACTAGGGAAGCCTGGTATGACGAGCTTAGATTGAGGAAGCTGTTGATGAAGGGAATCGATCACAGGTCTCTCGTGTGGGAAACTACTCACCGAGAAATTCTCATACAAAATATTAATTAGGAAAATAAAAGAGTGAAAAAAACCTGAAACATTTTTTCATTATAGGATCCAGGAAAGTATTGAAGAGGTGAATATCCACCGTCACTAAAAGCCCAAGTTCTTCCAACAGTAAGGCCATGGTTTGCAGCTTGTTGAAAAGCAGAAGAAACTTTGTCTCTTTGAGATGAATCAGAGGCAATATACATAAGCCAATATGCATTGAATCCATTTGCATAAAATGGACTCTCATTTAACATGAAATGCACATCTTTTGTTGTTATAAATCCATCCCTTACCACAGCTGCTCTAACATGTAAAAACAAGTAGAGGAACAAGAATAAAAGACCCCATACTTTCATCTTCCTAAATTAATAAGATTATGTCTCTCTTTTTTCTCTCTCTAGTAACAAAAGGAAAGAACTTATTCGTACAGACAAGGGAAAATTCCGTAAAAGTTAACTTCAGCCAGTTCATATACTTGTCGCCACAACTCTCTATAACACCATCTATGTATAACAGTGATTCATGGCCTAACGGGCTCATAATATATATCCTTTATAACAACCCCTCATTATAATATTCAAAAAGTATCGAAACAAATGTGACTGATATGGAGAGGTTTGAATGTATACGGTCTTGACTATTTGATCCCATTTTTTTATTTTCTTAATTTTCACTCTTTGCTAAGATATTTTTACTCTATATTCTTTACTTTACCATTAGCGAAAGTTGCAAAACATTAGAATTGTAGTTTATTTTGTTTCACAAACATAATTATGAGGATCTTAATAAAACCTTAAAAATAGCGTAATGGGTATAAAAGTTGGACAGAAATGACGTGGAAATTTTTAAAGAACAGCTTCTATTTGCACGTTACAATCATAAATGTTATGGACAATAATGATTTTTTATTACTTTTTGGGTAAAACGAAATGACTCCTTTTTCTTCCGTGTTCTTTACAATATAGTTTCTTCTCATAAATGGTAAAATAGATTTTCACAACACCAAAAATGGTAATCCATGCTATAAAACCTAAAGAAGGAGCCATGTTCTCATTATTATTATTAATAATAATATCTCATCGTATTCATTGAAATGAAGGCATAACGTACCATTTCATAATGCTTCTTGTTGTTGGCTCAATTCCATATCGTGATGATCAAGATTAATATCTTTCTCTTGTTTTTTTCTTGTTTTTTTTTTTTTTAAACTTATTTTAATATGGGATAAGCCGGCAAAATAGAGGGTAAGTGAAAGGGAAAAAAATAAAAAGATTTTTATAAATGAATTTGTAACCATTAGACTACAACGTCATGTCTAACCAAAGTTTCCATTTTCAATTCTGCTCGAGCATTACTCTACTCTATCAAACTCTTTGATTCTCTTCGAAAATGGTAAAATATTGTGGTTCAATTTTGGAATCAAAATCTTGAGTTCTCTTTTGTTATCTTGCTAAAGGTGTTTTTGTATTTTAGGTACAAGTTTGGTAGTCAAAAAGAGAATTACTAGAAGTCATGATTCTTTCATTGAATACCAAAAAAATTAAATATGGGGGTAAGTTAATCTAACACACCCACCATAGTAGAAATTATGGAAAGTGTGGTGTGTTAACAATTAATCATTCCAAAAATCACGGCAAAAAAAAATTAAAATTTAACTAAACAAATTATCACACAAATCACGGATATACTAAGTTAATTGTCCATTTAGTTTAGGAAAAGTTGATCAAATACTGAGACAATAAATCTTTCCTGAGTACAAGGGTCAAATTTATTATTTTGGTGAGTTTAGACAGTAATTTCTAAGTAGATTTTCAAAACAACAATACAAAACTTTTTTGAAGACATATATTCTTCCCTAAAAAAAACAATCTAAACAGAATTCTCTCCAAATATATTTCAAATTTCCATATAATGAAGTGAACTTTTGACCACCACTTTATTTTGACTGCTTGACCTTTATTATATTATATTGATTAAAGGACTAATATAGTAATATTGTTCCCCTTTAGCTTAATTTGGGAACTAGGATCTTAATGGAGCGAAACCAGATCCTTGATACATGCTTCCAATTTCCAGATCGAGAAAGTGGAAATATTAAACTAAGAAAGCTTTAAAAAAACTAAGTTATCTTTTGCTTGTCTTCTGATTATCGTATTTTATTTCATTGTCTCATTTTCTTTTCATAATAGAATTTGATAATCCCCGTGAGAAGCAAGCAACGAACAAGATATGGTAGTGGAGTAGTAAGTACAACCTCATTCTTAATCAGAAGTCTCGTGTTCGAGCTCTGGGTTTGAAGTCGCCTTCTGCCCAAAGTTGCTCGTTGAACAATCAATTTTTTCCTTTTGCTAGAGCCATTCAATATTGGTCCGACCAATTTAGACTCGTGCCATAAAAAGTATATTATGAATTAGGTTTTAGTACTCCCCAAAAGAAGACGGTTCTAATTAAAATAAAAGACATGTCCAATTCAAACCACAACCCTTTAGTGGTAATTAAAAAATATTACTATACTACGGGTGGAGTTAGTATAGAGTTTACGGGTTCGGCCAAACAAGCTAGCAGCTTTGATCGAAATCTTATATTTATCTTATGATATTGAATATATACAAAATTATTAATTTAAATTAACTCAATAACTTAAAAGAATTAAAATATAAAATGCATAAACTTTAAATTCTGACTATTACAAACTACAGAGTAAGGACAATAATTTTGAAAGAATTCTGACGAGTGTCAAAGATAGGTCACGGGGTGCTTATGAGTTCCGAGGAAGGTTGCGACAATAAACTTCTGCAGGTTAATTCCAAACTTCAAATTAAGGTCGAGATTGTTTTTTTACCAAACGTAGGTTGAACTTTGTCCTCAAAACTTTTGTGATTTACGATGTTACAGAATATAAATTGACAGCCTTAAAATTGTGTCCAGTAGAATCTTTATGGATGCACAAAAGGCCAGAGCCTAAACTTTATTATGTGCATTTATTAGACAATCAAATTACCTACGTTGGTTTACATTTTTTAATTAATCAGAAATCAGAAAGTTTTAATATAATTTGTAGAATAAAATATGATGCTATTATACTTACATAGAGTATAAAAGTGAAGCAGAAGAATATATGATGTTCCAAAAGCAAAATGATATATTTTTCACATTTCGTCTATGGCTGAATTCATTATTTCATTCTTGAGCGGTGAAGACTGAAGATAATGTTTAAAAATTCATTGGGACAATCCATGGTTGAGGCGTGATAAGCGCACAAAGTCTCTTAATTCCCTGCCGTCTGTTGAGGGCGCGCCATACTACAATTATTTACCACCACTATACATATATTGTTATGAAACAATTATTAGATAATTTTTCATTATTCATTTAGTACTCTATTGATATTTATCTACAAAGAGTTTATGCATGCAGGTAGCAAACAACTTAATGAAATGATTTAGAAATATGAGGATATTTATAAATCATAAGTTTAAAAAAAAATAAAGAGTAATAGTTTATACTGATATTACAAAACGTTACAAGTTAATGAAAAGTCACATAAAACGTAATATGATTATATATATTAGATTAAAAAATTAGCAAAATTATGTTAAATTTATTTAAAAAATACTATTAGAAAAGAAAGGGAAAAGCTATCACAAAATTGAAGTCTTATATATGAAAAAAATAACTAAAATACAAAATAAATTTCTAAGATAGGTATTTTCACTAATGAAAATTAAAAATTAAATTTGTGTGAAAGCTAAAAAAGAAAGAAATTAACATAAGAAATAAAATTACAGTGAAAATATTACTACGACATTTAGATATAACGTGTTCAAACAACTACGAAAATATTTTTCTATCGTTAATATCTGAATTGAGTGCAGTTAATTTAAGTTTGAAAGCATAGCATAACTTTTTGAAACTGCGATCCAATTTAGAAAATAGAATGATAAGAATTATTGAATTTGAGATGTGATTTTTTATATTTCATAATTTTTTTATTTTTAAAAATATTACGTAAAGAAATTAAATGATAGTAAACATATTACTACATACATATAATATGTTCAAACAATTAAGAAAAGAAAATGTATAAAAAATAGAGATAGTGTGAGGATACTTATGCATTAAATTAAAAAATTAAATTATATTTAAAAATATTACAATAAATTTAAATGATTAAAAAATTTCGAATGAGAGGATACAAGCATAAAAATATATCAAATCTCAAGAATAAAACATTTATATTTATTAAATACTATTAAAAGAATAATAAGTAAGACATTAATTTAATTATTAAGCTAATGAAAAATTATATAATAGTACAATAATATTAAATAAAATAATACAATAAGTATAAGAAAAAATAAAAGAAAAAAGAATTTGCGTAAATATAATGTGATGAATAAGACATATTTAACTTTTAGATAAAAACAAAGTAACAGCAAGAAGTTTGTTAAAATAATATGACCTAATGTGCTCAAGCAAGACATATCACAACATGATATGTTTAGTATTTTTTAATATTGACAGCGAAACGAAATGCAAGTACTAAAATCAAGGGATTAGGTTGCTACAAATATTTTTTTAAGAAAAATAGGTTGTGCACTACGAGATTTGAGCATTAATTTCATATCCTACTTCATAATTACTATCTAATGTTATATAATTTTTGAGGTTTATATTTTAAGGTTAGTTGCACATGATCCAAATAACCTACATCACATTTTAACATAATTTGTGTATGTGCATCGCGCAAATATTAATACTCGTTAATCTTTAAAAATTCTGATTAGATGTATGTCACCATTCTTTTGTTTAATTGCATTGGTCACCCATCTCTAAAGTACCAACATATAAAAGCTAGAGGAGTTTTAATAAAACACTATTGTTTAGAGCATAGTTACGGTAGGTAACTATTGTTTGTCTAATTATTATGCGTAGCTACTTTTTAATTGTTATCAGTTTTTATCACTTTTATTCATTCGCTCTAAATCGATGTACCAGTACACACACTAAAATACAGTGATACACAATTACTGTATCATTGTATGGAACTTCAACAACGCAGCAATACGTATCATCGTATGTGACGCCATACACTGTATACTTATATTTAGTGTTGGATTTTTTTACAAGATACAAAGAGTAACTACAAATTATAATTATTTCAAAGTATATTTATGTATGATAAATATAGTGTAAGTTAGTTACACCATATAATTTTGGAAAATTGTCAGCTATGTCCATTTATAAGTAGCTCATTACAAAATTGTCAATTGATAAAATATTACTAATATTAGCCAAATTAGCCAATTAGCTATTTGTAGAAAAAAATATAAAAAATTTGCCTTGTTTTGAGTGAGTGTTATTAGAATAGATTGGGCACAACTTAAGGAGCTTGAATCTCAGTTTTGGGATGATTTGGTGAAGTTTTGAGATGGTTTGAATCGAAAATTCGAAGTAAAAACAGAACATGAAAAAAATGATATGTGTATCATTTGTGTATCACATATATATCAATTGTGTATCACATGTATATCCATGTATACCTGTGTGTGTGATACATGCTTGATACATGTGTCGCAGAAGACTTTTTTGAACTCGATTTAATTACGAATTTTGATACAAAATCAGTCCAAATCACCTCCAATCTTCCTCAAATTTTGTATATTGAATTATCTATATATTTTCAATGAATTTCAACTATACCCATTGAAAATGTTCCTTTTTTGTTTAGATTTTTGGAATATTGTATATATTTTTGTATTTCATCACCTTATTTGCTACCTCATCAATGAAATTTCTTTTCAATCTTGTATCTAGTGTTGCTAATCACGCTTAAAAATATGGAAGGTGATCTTTACATGTGATTTTTTTAGAGAAAGAACCCCATTATTTGGTTTTTCAATTTTTGTTGGCTAGTTTTGATAAGTCTATGACCAATGGCTAGAGGTTGGTAAATTGAGATTTATTTGGAACATTTGTGCAAGTTTTCTAAAGAAGCTACGGAGTAATGAGTTTCACAGTTCTTATTCTTTGGGCCCAAATCATACGAAATGAGGTTCGTTTCTGAATTGAAATGGGCCTTTAGAAAGGATATTTTGGGATCTTTACATAAATAGCCGGTTAGATTAATTATTTACTTTTTAGACATATATATAGATTATATATTAACTATACATAATTATACACATATATTACATAAATTACATATATTATACATTAACCGACTATGTTTAATTTAAATGGTAGGGCGAGCGACTGTTTGGGCTAATTCTTTTATTCCTTCTTTCTGTTCCCTTTATGATACGAGAGCCCAAGAGTCCTTCGCTTGTTGTGATGACCCACTATATGATGATTTATGTTTGGCTGTTCCAAGTAGACCATATTTGCGAGTCAACAAGATGGTTGTCCAAAATCAATTAAAGGTATCATTGTATTTTTCAATTGTTGTGAAACATCTAGAGAGAAAAAAAACATCATTTTTCAATAAATTAGTTAATTAATTAAGTCTTGTGAGATTTTACTGGGTTATTATTGTTGTAATTAAATCTTGATTCTACACGGTTTAGAATCAACTACCAAAACCCTTTTATTATCCACCTTTGAGATTTGGTATGTTTTTGGGGCGAGTTAATAAATCTCATGTATTGAAGTTTAAGATTAGAGTTTTACTAGTTTTTTTATGGCAGTGGTGTCCGGACCAATTTGCATACACTAACTATTTCACGGAGTATTATCAGATTTAAGAAATCGGTTAAGTTTTTTTTTTGCCTTCGCTGGATAGTCCACAGATTCCCCAATTGACACCAACGAGTAAAATCTCCTTGTGCTTCAGGACCCATAGTAACAACAACGAATGTGCTAAACTATTAGCAGGAGTAGAAACCGCGGCAGTTAAGAAATTACAACATTCCAAATAAGAATTGGTCAATCCATGGGTATATCATGAAGTTACAAAGGTTGTGGATTGAAGAAGGTCTCAATGGTTCGATTTTTCGCCGATTCAAGTGGTACGTGAGTTGGTTTTAGAACGTCGTGAGATAGTTCGGTTCCTATCTACCGTTGGTGTTAAAGGGAGAACTGCGAGAATGAATCTTTTTCCCGAAGGATCAGTAAAAAATGGGTCCGGATCTCATGCGGGAATGATTTGGAAGATCCAAAACGGACTCATGATTCTTTGTAATCTAATTGTTGTAATATTTATTACACAAATTTTAGGTGTAGGATTACGATCGTTTCTAACATCCATGATAGGTATAGCATTCGATTTGGAATATTCTATTCTTATAGAAACTACTGCCTTGAATCGTGCTCCTCTAGAGTTTTTCGCTCCATAGGGTGTGAGAATACTTTTGCGACAGTGAAATACACACATTAATAATCTATGATGATCTTAATAAACAGGCGGTAGCATATCGACAAATGTCATTATTGTTTCATCGACTACTAGGTCGTGAGGCTTTCCTAATGTTTTCTAATTACATTCTTATTTCTTAGAAAGAGGGCCTAAACAATCGGACCAGACAGACAAAAGTAGCTTAAACGCGTTACTAGCTATTGAAACTAGGGTTGTTCAAAACTGAATCGATGTCTTATTGGCTTATTGCTATCGGATTATCAGGTTAATTGATGGCGAACATATTGAGATTTTATAATTAACGCCTTAACGGTTTGGGCACGGATTACTCTATTTTCTTACCGGTAAATCATTAACCCGTTAAGAATTTTTATAATTAAACTTTGACCCTATGTATATAAACTTGTTACTATATTGTTGCATAAGTAGTTGTACATAGAATGATAGAACTATCTGTAGCTAATGGATGTCGTCTCTGGATCATGAATTATGAGTGGACATGAATGGAATTCCTCTCTAGACCATTTCACTTAAGTGTGTTTTGTTTCATTACTTCACTTACAATTAGAGTTTGAAGTTTGTCTGTATGTGGGGTTTTCTAATTATTTTGTGGATAACAATGTTAATGGTGTTGATTGTTAAAAATTTAACAAAGACAGTTTGAACTATGCATTTGGCCGTTTGTATTGATTGTTTACAACAACAACAAACTTAGTATGTTCCCACCAGGTGGGGTCTGGGGAGGGCAGTCTGTACGCAAACCTTACCCCTACCTAACAGGTATAGGGGTTATTTCCAATAGACCTTTGGCTCAGGAAGGTTAATAAAAAGAAGTGGAAAGCAATAAAGGAAGAAAGAGGGAAGAGAAAAGAAAAAAGGGAGAGATAAAGGATAAGGCATACCAAATACTAACAACAAGGAATACAATACCTGAGGCGCACAAAATCACATAATGTAATAGAAAGCTAAGAATATGAAGGGACATGTGTGCTACTAAGACTATTGGTGAGCAACTAAAAACTACCCATTAACCTTCTACCTTAATCATCGACCTCCACATCCCCTATCAAGGGTCATGTCCTCAGTAAGCTAAAGCAGCGTCATGTCCTGTCTAATCACATCTCCCTAGTACTACTTAGGCCTACCTCGACCTCTTCTCAAACTCGCCATGGCCAACCTCTCACACCTCCTAACAGGGCATCAATGCTTCTTCTCTTAACGTGTCCGAACCATCTCATCCTCGACTCCCGCATCTTGTCCTCCACAGAGGCTACTCCCACTCTCTCTCGGATAAATTCATTCTTAATCTTATCTCTCCTGGTACACCCACACATCCATCTCAACATCATCATCTGCTCTTTCATCTTCTGCACGTGGGAGTTCTTGATTGGCCAACACGCAGCCCAATACAGCATAGTCGGTCGAACCACCACTCTATAAAACTTGCTCTTAAGTCTTGCTGGCACGTTCTTATCACATAAAACACCGGAATCGAGCCTCCACTTCATCTATCCCGCTCCAATGCGATGTGCGACATCTTCGTCAATCTCCTTGTTACCTTGGATAATATACCCCGGGATAATTAAAACTCGCTCTCTTGGGGATAACTTGAGCATCAAGCTTTACCTCTACATTTTCTTCATGGGTCCCGTTACAAAATTTGCACTCTAAGTATTCTGTTTTGGTTCTACTCAATTTGAAACCTTTAGACTTCAAGGTCCGTCTCCAAACCTCCAACCTCGCGTTAACTCTGCTTCGCGTCTCGTCAATGAATACTATATCATCGGAAAATAGCATGCACCAAGGCACCTCCCCTTGGATGTGTCGCGACAGTACATCCATCGATAAGGTAAATAAAACGGACTAAGAGTCGATCCCTAGTGCAACCTCATCACCATAGGGAAATGCTCCGAGTCACCACTCATAGTCCTCACCCGAGTCTTAACATCATCATACATATCCTTAATCACCCTAATGTACGCTACCGGAACGCCACTAGCCTCCAAACACCTCCATCGGGACTTTATTGTAGCTTTCTCAAGGTCAATAAACACCATACGCAAGTCCTTCTTCCTCTCCTTGTGCTGCTCCACTAATATCCTTACCATATGAATCGTGTCACGCCCCGAACCTGGGCCTGGACGTAACATGACACTCGGTGTCTGACTACCTGTGACCGAGCGAACCAATTTGCTGGATGAATCAACATGTGATGTCATAACATATTGAATGCGGAAGATAAACTAACACATGATTATATACTGAAAGTCTGGATGATATAAATCAAAGCGTGAAATACTAATACAATTCTGAAACATATTTGTAGCCAACATAGCTTAATATGAAAAGCTTGCGACTCTGTCTAACTATTACTCTAGTCTATGAAGCCTCTAATGAAGTACTGATGTGATGACCCAAGAGGTCATCCCGTATATTTTTAGCTAAATCTATGTTCCGAGGCCACGAAAGCCTCCTCCTATCTCACCTCGATTTGCGTGCGTAGCCCAGGGGTGTAGCCGGGAAGCTGTTTTGTGAAAACTGATAAAAATAATAATTTTTGTGTTGAAAATTGAATAAAGTTGACTCTGGTCAACATTTTTGGTAAACGGATCCGGACCCTTAATTTGACGGTCCTGGAGGGTCCGTAGGAAAATATGGGACTTGGGTGTATGCCCGAAATCGAATTCTGAGGTCCCAAGTTCGAGAAATGAATTTTAAAAAGAAATTGGTTTCTGAAAAATATAAAAGATTTTTGAAAATGAATTTATATGTGAAACCGGAGGTATCGGGCCCGTATTATGGTTCCGGAGCCCGGTACAGATCCAATATAATATATTTGTTATGTCTGTGAAGTTTGGTAAGAAACGAACTTCGTTTGACGTGATTCAGATCAAAAATGTAAAGTTTGAAGTTTAAAGAAGTTTTAAGAAATTTCATTGATTTTGGGGTTTAGTTCGATGTTTATGATGTTATTTTGGTGATTTATAATTACACGAATAAGTCTGTAAGATGTTTTCGAAGTTGTGTGCACATTTGGTTTCCGAGGGCTCGGGTGAGTTTCAGGTAGGTCCCGGGATGTTTTTAGGCTTAAAACATAGCTATTGCAAGTCAGAGAAGTCAAATCTCTGAACCCACCACCGAGGTACGCGGTCCTTTTTGTGCTGACCGCGCTAAGGGCCTTCGCGGCCGCGGTCATTTTTGTGCGGTCCGCGGTGAAGGAGCTCGACCACTGGTCTGACTTCGGAGGCCTATATCTTTTGATCTACAAGGAATTTGGAGATGATTCAAAAACGAAAGTTGTAGCCCTTCGTGTCTAGATTCCAATTATTTATAAGAAATCTCCATTTGGACATTTGTAGCTAAAGTTATGGGAAAAATACTAAAGCATGTCACTGCGGTCATTTTTCCTTGCTTTCTTCACTTTTTTTATTGTTACTTGTGCGGCCGCACTCTCTTTTTGTGCAGTCCGCCGTGGGCCCTGGGGGGGGTATATTTAAACGATATTTTCAGTTATTTTTTGATTTTTCAAAATCCTAAAAAGGTAAGATGCGATTTTCCAAACACTCTTTCTTCTCCAAAATATTAGTAAGTAATTTCTAACTCATTTTATTTACTCATTAACTTCTTTTTACAAGATTTCATCCTAGAATCTATGATTTTCATGGTGGAATTGGAAATTTTGGGTAAAACCTAAGAATATTAAAATTTGGGGATTTAGACCTCATATTGAGGTCGGATTCCAAAACCATTTATATATCCGGGCTCGGGGGTAAATGGGTAATCGGGTTTTGGTCCGAATTTCGGGTTTGGACCGAGCGGGCCCGGGGTCGATTTTTGACTTTTTGGGGAAAACTTTAGGAAACTCATTTCCATGCCTTAGAATTGATTCATTTAGCACTTATTGATATAATTAAGTAACTTGTGGCTAGATACGAGCGAGTTCGTGGTGGAATCAAGAGGTAAAGCGGTAGTTGAGGCTTGAATTGTGTTCGTGGCATCGAGGTAAGTGTTTGGCCTAACCTTAGATTGAGGGAATATGTGTTGAGTCTTACTTGCTACGTGTTTATTCCATGTTCAACGTATAGGTGAGGTGACGAGTACCTATCGGTTGTGTCAAGCATGCCCGTGAGTCAGTTTTAATGATATATGTGATTTTCATCGATATTCACTGTGATATGAAGTAAATTTCACTTTGGAGGTTGTTCAATTGATGGAAATTCTTGGTTGTGAATATTGTTGATTAATTGTTCGGTTGAGGATTATTTTTTTAAGTTATACAGTTGAGCGAGATTGGTTATAGTTGTTCCCCTTGCCGGGACGGTATTATTTCTGTTGTTGTTCCCTTGCCGGGATGTTGTGACTTATGATTTATGTTGTTGATTTTCCTTGCCAAACTGTTTTCCTTGATATTGTTTGGGTGAGGAAGAGTGTAAAGCACGAAGGGTGATGTCGTGTATTTATTTATTGCATTGTGAGGAAGAGTGTAAAGCATTAAAGGTGATGTCGTGTATTTATTTATTGCATTGTGAGTAAGAGTCTAAAGTACGAAGGGTGATGCCGTGTATTTATTTATTGCATTAAGAGGGAAGAGTGTAAAAGCACGAAGGGTGATGTCGTGTCATGATATGATATTAAAAACACGAAGGAAAATGTCGTCGATTTTATTTATTTATTGTTTTGGTGAGGATGAGAGTAAAAGCACGAAGGGCGATGACATGCACTTGTTTTGGTGAGGATGAGAGTAAAATCACGAAGGGTGATGCCGTGCACTTGCTTTGGTGAGGATGAGAGTAAAGCACGAAGGGTGATGTCGTGCACTTGTTTGTTCTATGTTGTTATTTCTTGTTGTTATATTGATATTTAGATTGTTGCCTTGTTCTGTTATTCAGTAATTGCTTTTCCCCTTTTTCCCCAGCATGTTCTTCCCCGTTTTATGTACTTAACTGTTTACTTCCCGTCGTTATTTCTTTTATATATTATTAAACTGCACAGGTTGTATTATTTGTCGTGTCCTAGCCTCGTCACTACTTCGCCGAGGTTAGGCTCGACACTTACTCAGTACATGAGGTCGGTTGTACTGATACTACGCTCTGTGATCTTTTGCACAGATTCCAGTACCGGACCCTTTGGACACTAGCGCGAGGAGGCTTCCTTCAGTCCACCAGAGACACCGAGGTAGACCTGCAGGCGATCCCTTTCTCTATTCCATTTCATTTCTGATTTTTGTACTTCAGAAACAAATGTATTATTTCTTTCAGACTATTTCGTGTACTATTCTTAGACGGTCCGTAAGTTGTGACTCCAAAGATCCGGGTTGGGTAATTTAAGTATTTTCCTAAGTTCGTGGATTTAGCTATGTACTCCCTTATTCTGATGTTATTTTTAAAGCTTCTATTTATGGAAAGTTGATTTTTACCTGTTATCATTTAATAGTAAAGATTTCTAATAAATATGATTAAATACTTTGTCTTGTCTAGCGGGTTCAACGTTAGACGCCATCACAGTCCCGATGTTGGGAATTTTAGGTCGTGACAAGTTGGTATCAGAGCACTAGGTTGTTTAGGTCTCACAATTCACGGACAAACTTGGTAGAGTCTGAGGGATCGGTACGGAGACGTGTGTACTTATCTCTCAGAGGCTATGAAGTTAGGAACAATTTCCCTTATATTCTGCTCCATCGTGCGAATTTATTCTACCATTGATGATTGAACTTCCCTACTCTTGTCCTCTCACAAATCTCGATACCACGCAAAGCGTATACAACCGGACAAGAGATGAATCCCCAGTGACAGCTCGATTAGGGGAAGAGACAGAAGCAGAGCTCAGTCTAAAGCTCGGAAATCAACACCTATTGTGCAGTCTCAAGTGGATCTAGACATAGAGGTTCTAGCTCAGTCGGTACATGTTGGACTCGTCCAGATTCCAGAAGGATTTATAGCTACTCTAGTATTGCATAACAAGGGAATAGTTGATAATATCGGGGTTGATTTGTATGAGTTGTGAAGTTTAACATTGTGGATTATCAGGCATTGTGACCTATGACTTCGTGCCAAGTGGGGAAGTCCACTGTCAAGGAATAGATTTTGAGGCCATGTGTTATATCGATTTTGGCTTGGAATGTATAAGGCCGGGGATTTTGCAAGAGATAAAGTTGGGAATTTCGATACGTCTGCCTCCTTAATAACCTTATACTTCAGTACCAAAGGAGTTATTCAAACAACTTTAAATCTACAAAAGGTCTACTCAGCGCGGAAGTCACGATTGTGGATTTTTGGGTGCTCCAGAGGGAGTACAATGATTAGCAAGCTTCAAGACTACATAGTTCGCGCCAAGATTTATCGGTATAATGCTCTACTTTTGTGATCATTGTGTGACAATAGAGATGAGAGTTACCCCAAAATAATAATGAAAAGTATATGAATAAGAGGGGTAGCTCAGCAGTGTTGAGTCCACATGGTAAAAGAAGAAATTGGCCGCCGGTGTTTGTTGCAAGCCTACGAAGAGGATGACTAGCCAGCGCGGCATCAATTACTTGACTCAGTTCTCATAAATGATTTTGAAATATTTTTTCTCGGACTTTCCATAATACGTGGCGCATAAGGTTTGAACGGGTGCGTCAGGTCATATGACGGTGTCAGAATATGCCATCAGGTTCGATAAGTTAGCCCGCCATACTCCTACTTCGATTCATCTAGCCAGAGGGCAAGTCCACGGGCTCATTAAAGGACTCAATTATGACTGTAAAATTTTGTGCGACTTAGGGCAAGTTGATACTTTATGTCGGCTAGTGGTAGAAATTGTCCTAGACTTGGGAGAGTCATATTTCATCAGAGCACTCAGGCTACGTGCCCCATTGCAGTTACAACTCATCTACATGACTAGCTAGGGGAAAAAGAGTCGTAATGTCGAAAGTGGAGGTCAGATTCCTAGAGGTGGAGATCCAGCCTGTTGATATATTTTCTATGGTATGGTTGAGGTCGTTATATTAAATAGTGTCATTGCAAGAACAATCTATAATTATTATAAAGTGATGATTTCCTGAACTTAATTCGGTTATGCGTATCTAATAAAAATTCTTCTAATATGCTCCACTCTCGGGTGAGCTTCGTAACTCTAAAATCTACTTATGTGAATACTTGTATTGAGAAATTCTATGGAGATAATTGTGTCTATCATTACGTGTTGTAATTTTGTTTAACGAAAAATATTTAAAGGAAGGAAATGGAATGTTTCGATTGGTACGATATGCATATTACTTGTGATTCAGAAGTGAGGACGAGATACTCGCGTGTTAATATGATTTGGTATATTTAAATCGGGCTACGAGCCGCGGTGGAAGTTATGTAAGGATCAGATCCTTGTGATGTAAATTCTTGTGTTTAAATTCTCTCTTGTGAATTAAATTTTTTACTATAGTACTGGTAGGGAGTCATGCATGTTAGACTTATTAAAAAAAAGATTTATGTATAAGATAATAATAATAATAATAATAATAATAATAATAATAATATTAATAAATAAATAAATAAATGAATTAATTAATTAATTAACTATTTGTGCGTAATTTGCCAAATTCGTGCTATAATTATGGAGCCTTAACCTACAAGGTAGGTGCCCACCCAAGTGACGTTAAATGAGACACGTTATTTCAGGTATAATTACGAGGTCTTCAAGCATCGTATCTCGATATCAGTATTGCGAAGATTTGAAAGGAGATTATTGTTAACGTGAAATTATTTGATAATTCTGTAATTGGCTATGAACAACTATTAAGAAAATAGAGGGAGTTAAGAGCTGGCTTAGACCCACCACAGCTACGGAGATTAGGAGCTTCTTGGGCTGAGCGGGTTATTATCGCCGGTTTGTGGAGGGCTTGTCATCTATTGCAGCCCCGATGACCAGGTTGATCAGAAGAGTGCCCAGTTTAGGTGGTCAGATGAGTGTGAGGCGAACTTTCAGAAGCTCAAGACAGCCTTGACCACGACACCGATGTTGGTTTTTCCTTCAGGATCAAGGCCATATACTGTGTATTGTGATGCTTCACGGGTAGGACTTGGTGCAGTGTTGATGCACGATGGCAAGGTTATAGCTTATGCTTCACGTCAGTTGAAGGTTCATGAGAAGAACTATCCAATTCATGAGAAGAACTATCCAGTTCATGATTTAGGGTTAGCAACTATTGTCCATGCGTTGAAGATTTGGAGGCATTATCTGTATGTTGTGTCTTGTGAGGTGTTCAAGGATCATAAGAGTTTGTAGTATCTATTCAAGCAGAAAGAGTTGAATATGAGGCAAAGAAGATGGTTGGAGTTGTTGAAAGACTGTGGCATTACCATTCTATATCATCTGGGGAAGGCCAATGTGGTAGCCGATGCTTTGAGCCGGAAGTCAGCCAGCATGGGTAGTATTGCTTATATAACGGTCGGGGAGCGACCGCTTGCTTTAGATGTTCAGGCTTTAGCCAATCGGTTCATGAGATTGGATGTTTCAGAGACTAGCAATGTTTTGGCTTATACCGTGGTCGTTCTTCATTGTTTGATCGTATTCGGGACATGCAGTATGATGATCATCATTTATGTGTCCTTAGGGATACGGTTTGGCACGTAAGTGCCAAGCAGGTTACGGTTGATGATGATGGAGTCTTGAGGGTGCATGGTCGTATTTGTGTGCCTGATGTTGACGAGATTCGTGAGATGATATCGCAGGAGGCCCATAGTTACCGGTATTCCATTCATCCGGGCGCCGCAAAGATGTATCAGGATTTGCGGCAGTATTAGCGGAGGATGAAGAAAGATATTGTGGCATATGTAGCTCGGTGCTTGAACTGTCAGCAGGTTAAGTACGAGCACCAGAGACCCGGTGGTTTGATGCAGCAGATTGAGCTTTCCCGAGTAGAAGTGGGAGCGTATCACTATGGATTTCATAGTTGGACTCCCGCGGACTCAGAGGATGTTTGATGCGGTGTGGGTCATTGTGGATAGACTGACCAAGTCAGCACACTTCATTCCTGTATTACTTTCGTATTCTTCGTAGAAGTTGGCAAAGATATAGATCAGGGAGATTGTTCGTTTGCATGGTGTGCCCATGTCCATTATTTCTGACCGAGGTACTCAGTTTACCTCCTATTTCTGGAGAGTATTTCAGCGTGAGTTGGTCACACGAGTTGAGTCGAGCACATCATTTCATCCTCAGACGGACGGACAATCCGAGCGTACTATTCATATCTTGGAGGATATGTTGCGGGCATGTGTCATTGACTTTGGAGGTTCATGGGACCAGTTTTTGCCTTTAGCTGAGTTTGCCTGCAACAACAGTATCCATCGAGCATTTAGATGGCTCTTTATGAGGCGTTGTATGGTAGGAGGTGCAGGTCGCCAGTTGGATGGTTCGAGTCGGGAGAGGCTAGGTTCTTGGGGTCAGAGTTAGTCCAGGATGCCTTAGACAAGGTGAAGATCATTCAGGATAGACTTCCTACAGCTCAGTCCAGGCAGAAGAGTTATGCAGACCGCAGAGTTCGTGATTTGGCGTTTATGATAGGAGACTTGGTATTTCTTCGGGTGTCGCCCATGAAGGGCGTGATGAGGTTCGGAAAGAAGGGCAAGTTAAGCCCTAGGTACATTGGTCCCTTTGAGATTCTTGACAAGGTAGGAGAGGTGGCCTTCAGACTTACCTTGCCACCGAGTTTATCAGTTGTGCATCCGGTGTTTCATGTATCTATGCTTCGGAAGTATATTGCCGATCCATCTCATGTACTGACTTCAGCAGTGTCCACTTGGACCAGGATTTGACCTATGAGGAGGAGCCGGTAGCCATATTAGCTCGACATGTTCGTCAATTGAGATCGAAGAGTTATCATTTGATCCGTGTTCAGTGGAGAGGTCAGCCGATCGAGGCAGATACTTGGGAGTCCGAGTCCGATATACGGAGTCGATATCCCTATCTTTTCCCCGATTCAGGTACCTTTCTAGGTCCGTTCGAGGACGAACGTTTGTCTAACTATTACTCTAGTCTATGAAGCCTCTAATGAAGTACTGATGTGATGACCCAAGAGGTCATACCGTGTATTTTTTAGCTAAATCTATATTTCGAGGCCACGAAATCATCCTCCTATCTCACCTTGATTTGCGTGCACATCCCGGGCGTATAGCCGGGAAGCCGTTTTGTGAAAAACTGATAAAAATAATAATTTTTGTGTTGAAAATTGAATAAAGTTGACTCTGGTATTAATTTTTGGTAAACGGATCCGGACCCGTGATTTGACGGTCCCAGAGGGTCCGTAGGAAAATATGGGACTTGGGCGTATGCCCGAAATCGAATTCTGAGGTCCCAAGTTCGAGAAATTAATTTTAAAAAGAAATTGGTTTCTGAAAAATATAAGATATTTTTTAAAATGAATTTATATGTGAAACACGAGGTATCGGGCCCGTATTGTGATTCCAGAGCCCGGTACAAGTCCGATATAATATATTTGTTATGTCTGTGAAGTTTGTTAAGAAATTGACTTCGTTTGACGTGATTCGGATCAAAAATGAAAAATTTGAAGTTTAAAGAAGTTTTAAGAAATTTCATTTATTTTGGGGGTTAATTCGATGTTTATGATGTTATTTTGGTGATTTGATTACACGAATAAGTCCGTAAGATATTTTCGAGGTTGTGTGCACATTTGGTTTGAGGTTCCGACGGCTCAGGTGAGTTTCAGGTAGGTCCTGGGATGTTTTTAGGCTTAAAACATAGTTGTTGCAGGTCAGAGAAGTCAAATCTCTAAACCCACCACCGAGGTCCGCGGTCCTTTTTGTGTTGACCGCGCTAAGGGCCTTCGCGACCGCTGTCATTTTTGTGCGGTCCGCGGTGAAGGAGCTGGACCATTGGTCTGACTTCGGAGGCCTATATCTTTTGATCTACAAGGAATTTGGAGATGATTTAATAACCAAAAGTTGTAGCCCTTCGTGTCTAGTTTCCAGAAAGGTAAAGAAATCTCCATTTGGACATCTGTAGCGAAAGTTAGGGCCAAAATACTAAAGCATGTCACAACAATCATTTTTCTTGTTTTCTTCACTTTTTTTTTCTTTTTACTTGTGCGTCCGCACTCCCTTTTTGTGCGGTCCGCGGTGGTCCTTGAGGAGGGGTATATTTAAATGGAATTTTCAGTTATTTTTCATTTTTCAAAACCCTAAAAAGGTAAGAGACGATTTTCCAAATATTTTTTCTTCTCCAAAACATTAGTAAGTGATTTCTAACTTATTTTCTTTAATCCTTAACGTCTTTTTACAAGATTTCATCCTAGAATCTAGGGTTTTCATGGTGGAATTGGGAATTTTCGGTAAAATCTAAGAATATTGAAATTTGGGAATTTAGACCTCAAATTGAGATCGGATTCCAAAACCATTTATATATCCGGGCTCGGGGGTGAATGGGTAATCGTGTTTTGGTCCGAATATTGGGTTTGGACCGAGCGAGCCCTGGGTCGATTTTTGAATTTTTGGGGAAAACTTAGGAAACTCATTTTCATGCATTAGAATTGATTCATTTAGCATTTATTGATATAATTAAGTAACTTGTGGCTAGATACGAGCGAGTTGGTGGTGGAATCAAGAGGTAAAGCGGAGTTGAGGCTTGAATTGTGTTCGTGGCATCGAGGTAAGTGTTTGGCCTAACCTTAGCTTGAGGGAATATGTGTTGAGTCTTACTTGCTACGTGTTTATTGCATGTTCAACGTATAGGTGAGGTGACGAGTACCTATCTGTTGTGTCAAGCATGCCCGTGAGTCGATTTTTATGATATATGTGATTTTCATCGATATTCACTGTGATATGAAGTAAATTTCACTGTGGAGGTTGTTCAATTGATGGAAATTCTTGGTTGTGAATATTGTTGATTAATTGTTCGATTGAGGATTATTTTGTTAAGTTATACAGTTGAGCGAGATTGGTTATAGTTGTGCCCCTTGCCGGGACGGTATTATTTCTGTTGTTGTTCCCTTGCCTGGATGTTGTGACTTATGATTATGTTGTTGATTTTTCTTGCCAAAATGTTGTCATTGATATTGTTTGGGTGAGGAAGAGTGTAAAGCACGAAGAGTGATGTTGTGTATTTATTTATTGCATTGTGAGGAAGAGTGTAAAGCACGAAGGGTGATACAATGTATTTATTTATTGCATTGTGAGGAAGAGTCTAAAGCATGACGGGTGATACCGTGTATTTATTTATTGCATTGTGAGTAAGAGTGTAAAAGCACGAAGGGTGATGCCGTGCCATGATATGATATTAAAATCATGAAGGAAAATGTCGTGCCAATTTTATTTATTTATTGTTTTGGTGAGGATGAGAGTAAAAGCACGAAAGGTGATGTCGTGCACTTGTTTTGGTGAGGATGAGAGTAAAAGCACGAAGGGTGATGTCGTGCACTTGCTTTGGTGAGGATGAGAGTAAAGCACAAAGAGTGATGTCGTGCACTTGTTTGTTCTATGTTGTTATTTCTTGTTGTTATAATGATATTTAGACGGCTGCCTTGTTCGGTTATTCAGTAATTGTTTTTCCCCTTTTTCCCCATCATGTTCTTCACCATTTTGTGTACTTAATTGTTTACTTCCCGTTGTTATTTCTTTAATATATTATTGTCACGACCCCAAATCCTAACAGGTCGTGATGGCGCCTATCGTGGAATTAGGCTAGC
>ML287322.1:0-20787 GCA_005239495.1 Nicotiana undulata
CCACCAGTTTAACAATTTGGGGTGGATATTGGCGACCATGCCGAATCTGGGGATTTCATGCCTTATTTCTGCAAAACAAGAAGGGTTAGACCCTTACTCCCACCAGACCTGACTATTTAACATCAATAATTAGCAAAGAGCATTTAGTTCCCCAAATAAATGCACAGAACGTGAAGGTGTCCGTTTGGGTTCCAGGGAAACCCAATGGACTTTGGACAAGGCTATCTTAAAGGCTATTGTGCGGACAACACATTAGCCTGGCTAGGTTTGACCATGATGCATGCAACATTACAATAGAGTAAGGTTTCTATGGGGTTTTAGACTGGTACCCTTGAGCGGACAACTCAAGGGGGAAGGCACGGAACTGTCGACTGCACCGCTGATCGACTAGTTTTACCGCAAATACGCCTTTCCGAATTTAGGGGGTAGTAATATTGGAATAGCGCAACCACTCATTGTAAGCGTTGCTATAGGATTTTTTTTTGGCACGAGTGGAATATGAATGCGGAGCATGATATGCAATAAATATCATTTAAACAAATAGGCATGTATTTTCACGTTGAGGAAAGCGGTAAAGAAAGGAAATACAACAGTTACAATGGAAAGCGGTTACAAAGAAAACATGAAGATATGTCAGTTTCGTTCAGGTGAAATAAATAGTTGCAAAAATTAAACAATTAACAGCATATAACGGGGGATAGGAAAAGGTGTAAGCATTTAAATGAAAATTAAAGGTCCAAATTCACAAAGCAAATTGTAATGGTATAAGCCTAGGGGTTATCCCCAGCAGAGTCGCCATGCTATCGCGCCCCCTTTTTTCTCGCATGGGTTAGGTACGGAAAGATCGGGTTTATGACATTTTGGACAACTCCTTAAAGGAAATGTTTAAGGAAGAGTCGCCACCTAATGATTTTTATGGTGCGTTAGGGCACCTAGAGTAAATAAATCATGAACTAGTTTGGATCACCAGAGATTGGGTAAGGGCTTGAAGTTATCCCAAGGGGAAGGTGTTAGGCACCCCTCAAGATCCACAATTGTGGGTCCCAGCCAAGAAATTTTGTGAATTTGGACAGACAAACAAGTAACAGGTAAGGCTCAGATAAGAGGGGATTTCACACAAAGCAAAAATTTATTAAAGGTTTTTTTTGAAAACGTTACAAAATATTTAAAGAAATTATCCTAGGTTTAAAGTAATACGAATCACATCAATGCAATACCCGGTATGTCATGCCTCGAAGAGGGGCTACACGTGGTATTAGGGCACCGGTCATCATATCCATATTCTACCCTTCCCACCCCGTAAAGGTTATTTAAAGCGCATGTGTTGGTCACGAATGATTTGCGTGCTATTACCCGTCCCATCCTATAAGTCCTGGAGGGTACTTAGGACTACTATTCTTACGAGGTAACTACTAGGCTGAACCCCTAGGTTTAAAGGGATAAAATTCTAAGCGACATGTAAAACAACAAATAGGACCACAAATATGGGAACACGTAGGGGCAAATAATGGCTCACATATCCCTCCACAAATAAACACGTAAATAGCATGTCTCAAACACAATTAAGGTCTCAAAGCCAGATTTAAAACAAGAGCTTTTGAGTTGAAAATCAGTAGGTTTCAGCAGTTTTGGTAAAAGGATATGTTTTGAAAACTTAGTAGTGAAAGCAGAAGGTTCAGTTAAGGCTGAGTAATTCAAAAAGGGTGATTGATTTTTTAGAAATGCAGTAGTTTAGAGACAGTAGT
Source organism: Nicotiana undulata (assembly GCA_005239495.1). NCBI lineage: Eukaryota > Viridiplantae > Streptophyta > Magnoliopsida > Solanales > Solanaceae > Nicotiana > Nicotiana undulata. Next base: position 1,746 of record ML287322.1, read on the forward strand.
AAGAATTAAGAGTGCATAGCGGTTTAAAGTTTCCAGTAAAGAGATAGATAACCTTTAGAAAATCAATAGTCAGGAGTGGACAAGATTTTAATAAGACAGTAATTCCAAACAGGAATCCAATAATCCAAAATGAGGTACGGATTCAGTAGTTTACGAGAGTTTAATAAAAGAAGAGTTAGTAAATCATTTTGGGAGAAACAGGAGTTTAGAATATAGGGCAAGTGTTCAAAATAGAATGATTTTTTAGCAGAATGAGGTAACTTTGAAACCCAGTAGTTTAAAAACATAACAGAACAGGAATCAGATAAAACTTCAGTAAAGAGGAAATAGATGCATGATTTCAAGATGCTGTGATTTTGAAAACGGAGGAATTTTAGAGTAAAGTAGGATGAACTTCAAAGAGATAAAAAACAGGAGTTAAAGAAAACGACAAAGTTTGAGAATTCCAAAAGGGAGTGATTGTTCCTAATACCAGCAAGCAAAACACAATTAGTTGATTTTAATATGTATTAGGCCTAAAGTTTGCCTAGGAGCCATATACTTTGCCTACTTAAAAGGGGTGAGCATACATGTTTAATCCTGATTTTAAGAGGGATACATTTGCAGAAACATTTCAAACAGTTAACCACATTTTTAACGAGATTATTAATTTAGCATACTGATTAGGTGTTCAATAACTGCAATTCAAACAGATAGGAAGTCCTAAATAACAGGATATCTAATGCACATAGGAATACCTAAAAGACATGATTTCTAGATGCTATGATTATGAAAATGCAGTAATACCTTATAACAGTTTTTTTATTACTTGTTATAATTATTGACTGTGATCATGGCTTGCAAAATGAGTAAAGTAGACATGCTAAAAATAAAAGGGACCTAAACATGATCTCTAATGCGTGATATGCATGTCCTTGACAAGTTATCTATTCCACACGCAAGTAATTAAACCCTATAAGCATATTTTCTACCCATTACTAGACTAAGCATGCATAGTCCCCCATATTCACTATCCAAACCCCAATATCTGTTTACAAGTTATTACAAACCAATAATAATGAATTACATTAGCAAAAGGAAAATAAGAAGTTACTTCTATAGGGAGCCTTCAATCAGGCCCAATCTTCCAACCTCACTCTGTTCGAGTTTCACAGCCTTAATATGGTCTGGGTGCGGCAAAGCTCCCTAGGGCCCTCATTGAGTCCCTGGCCAATACTAGCACCCAAACAAATTGCCAAAATTTGAGACAAGTGCAGTGTGGAATGGAATTACCAGCCTTGTGTGTCAGAATTCAATGAGTACTCAGAGGTAGTCAAGGCAGTGCTCACACGAAGGGGGTAGGACTTAATTTCTAAGAGTAGTGTGAAGTGCAAGAAGGAGAGGAAAGTTTGTAGTTTGAAGAAAAGAGTTTACAAAACTGGAGAGTTGTTTTGAAAGATTAGCTTTTGAAGAACAAATAGAAGTACTAATTACAAAGGTTCAACAGTATAGGATTGCACACAAGGACAATGGGGTAAGGGGACAAGTAGATCACATAATAACAAAGAGATACATAGACTTAAGGAACTCATTTAAGCATGATTACACAAATCAAAGAGGTTCAGGGGACCAAGAAATGGCCGAGTTTAGACATGATAATGGACAGTTACAGAATGCAGTTATAACAGGTGAGATTAAGAGCAAATAACAGTCATAGGAGCATGTAAGTCATAAATAAGGATAAGTACTAACAGCTAAAAAGGTTTAGGGAGATCAGGGGACACATGACACTGAACAGGAACGGAAATAGCCTAACAGATTTATACAGGAATAGGCAAGGCCTATGACAAGTATTGATGCAGTCATAAACATGTAAAGAGATAAGCATGGCAGGTATTAATAGACAAACAAAAAGTTAATTACATGTTGAACAGTAGAAGCACAAGTAGAACATAATTAGGAATATGATAAACTGAAATAGTAGTAAACACATTGGTTTGAAACTTAGAAATTAATTAGAACATACCAGTGAGGAAAGAGAAAAACAGTATGCAAATAGCATAGTGAGAGCACAATGTTAGCCTTGGCTTACAGCCGGCTAACAGTAGACAAGAATAGAGGAGGGCAATAATAGAGCAAAGAGCTTTGTAAGAAAGAAAAAGTTCAAGCACAAGAGAGAGAGCTTAGAACGTTATTCTTGTTCTGTGTATCTGTCTGTGTGTGTTGTGCTAGTGAAAGAGTAGAAGTATATAAAGTTGCAAGGCAAGTAGTAAAATAAGGTAAAAATCAAGTCAAGCAGTGATTAAAGAACTCAAAATCAAATAGTCATGAAATTAAGGCAAGTACTCCCTTAAGTCAGGGGATTTAATTCAAACGGTAAGAACCAGTAACATATAAGGCAAGAAGAATCAGTACATGATTGATAAGGAAAGGAGCAATCTAGTTCAGTAATTATAACAACTCAGAATCAGTAAAGAGTAAGAATAAGAAGTCTCCCTTAATTAAGGGGGTTACTTCACACGGTAGAGAGCAGGAAAATAAGGAAAGAAGTAGTGTATAGCAAACAAGGAAAGATTTCGAACATAGTAAGCACATAGTAGGGAATTGGGGGCAGGTTCATGAGGTTAAATAAAAGTACTACCGTAATAATCAAATAGTAGAATCAGTCATGTAATAAGGCAAGCAAATAACTGATAGTTGTAAAGATTATCACAGAAAATCAATTAAAGACAATCAAACACAGGAAATTAGGGATTCAAAATATTAGTAATACTGATTTAAGAATCAACATAGGTTATACAGAGTAACCGCACAATAGGAGAGAATCAGAAACCCTAGTGATTGAAACAGGGCAAAATCACACAGAATTAGGGGTTTACACAAAACAATGACATGAATCAACAGGGTGAACATGATTTAGGCAGTAGGAACGAATATTCAGAAGCCCTAATGAAAAACATGGAGCAAAATCACGAAATACTCATGAAAACACAACAATCATAATAGAGCGGGTAAACATAAACTCAAATCCACAAATTAAAACCAAGAAGTTTGAGGGTTTTAACAAGAATGAATCAGACAAAAAGGGAAAAGCTTAGATAATGTTTAAACACAATAAAAAGCTATGATAATGCTAAAAGTTAAAAAGGAAAATTGTTTTGCAAAAGGGGTTTAAGAACCCTAGTTTGAAAATGATGAAACCGTTTAGGGAAAATGGAAAATACTTAAGGAAAACACGAAAATAGCTCATAACGTGTATAAATCTGTTACGGATCTATGAAGATCGGAAGCTTTTTAGAAGTTAGGGTTTTGAAGATATCAAAGAACCAGTCGTGAAACTCGAAGGTAATGGAGGTTGTGGCATAGTCGTGTCAAAACCCCGCCGGAGAAGTTCGGTATCACCAAAGCAGGAGCCCCAGCAGTTGTCTGGGCCTGGTAAAGACCAACGGAGGTCTCAAAGAAGCGTCAAGGCGGCTGATGGTCGAAAGGAAAGAGGTTGGAGGTGGCCGGAGATAGGCTGAGTGCCATCGGGGAAGAAGATGAACCAAGGAAGGTTCTAGAGAGAAGGAGGAGGGAAAGAGACGAGAAGAGAGAGAGACAGTCTTGGAGACTGAAGGGTCGGGGGGTAGTTGAGAGTTAATTATGGTAAGAAAATATCTGGGCCGTTGATCTCATTTGGTCAACGGCTCAGATCGAGTGAAGGTTGGGCCGGGTTAAATTTGAATTGGGCTGGGTAGTTTAGGGGTCTGATGGGTTGGGTAATTGGGTTTTAAAATGTGGCTAAATTTAAATAAAATAGGGCTAGATGTTAAATACACAATAAAATAGATAATTAATTAATCAAAATATCTAATAATTATGTAAAGATGAAATAAAGTTTAAATAGGTAAAATCACAGTAATTAACTACTATAAATACATAAATTTCGAATTAAAATAATATAAAATTTCCAATTGGTCCATAATTGCAAAATTATTGTAATTGGAATTAAATAAGACCCAATTGGCTAATTTGTGAAATAATTGGATTTTAATGGATAAAAATGATTATCAATAACATGCTGAGCTGGGAAATATTTTGAAATTATTTATAGCATAATTTATGAATGATTTAAATACGAAATATTAAATAAACAAGGAAATAATTTAAATAAAAATATGGGAAAATAAGGAAAAATACTCATAATTCCAAAGAGTAACTCTGAAAGCTTATATGCAAGTTTGAAAATAATTTGAGGAAAAATTGGGTATCAACAGGTGGATCGTGCTAAAGTTGATGTTATAGCAAAGCTCCCACCTCCCATATCGGTTAAAGCGATAAGGAGCCTCCTTAGGCATGTCGGGTTCTACCGGAGATTCATCAGACACTTCCCCAAAATTGCTAACCCACTATGTACAATGGCACCCTCTCGGAAGCGTCAAGCCACCGGATCTTCCTCCGATAGACAAGCAGGTTCTTCCTCCGGCAAACGAGCAAGAGGATCCCCTGACCCTAGTCCTTTCAATAGCAACAAGTTTGTATCCGCCAAGGCCCATGAAAGGTTTGCTGCGAAGGAATCGAAGGCGGCCATACCAGAACGTGGCATAGATACGGAATCACTCTGGCGCAACTGCCAAAGGATGTATGATTAGCTGATGCGGCGCCGGTTGGATGTGTTCTTTGAGGAGCCCGACGATGCCAATGCAATGATAGTAAGGGAATTTTATGCAAACTGTCCGGAACATAAGAATCATGTGGTCACAGTGAGGAAGAAGCCGGTGAATGCCTCTGTGGATGCCACTCGGAGGGCTTACCGGCTGCCATGCCCGGTGGATATGTACGAGGGCGGCTGTGAGGCATATGGCCGGCGCTTTACTCAGTGGGAAATGTTCCTTCCAACCATTTGTGTCCCGGGCACCGAGGTTAAGTGGTACAAGTACGGGAATAAGTTTCACTCTTCAGCCCTCACCTTTGAAGCAAAATGTTGGCTCTACATAATCAATAATCGCTTAATCCCATCCCACAACACCTCGGAGGTGAACATTCCTCGTGGGTGTTTGATCTGGTGCTTCATGATGGGTCGTGACTTTGACGTGGCCAGGCTCATGCACGAGGAGATATTCGTCCGCGGTAAAGTTCAGAGGTATGGCTTCTTCTTCCCATCTCTTGTCACTAGATTGTGCCTTGCAGCTGGGGTATCGGGAAACTTGGCGATGGATGGAAAAGTGTCATCGGCGTACGCCTTCCAAGCTGAAAGGGTTACCACTGGAAAGGATGTGGTGGCAGATGTTGATGATGAGGTGTAAAATTAGTCTGAAGAGGATGATGAGGAGGATGAGCAAGAAGATGAGGAGGAGGAGCAGCCCACTCAGGAGCAGGTCGTCGAGGTTGCAGGCTCGTTTAGGGCCAGTCGTGGACTGAGAATGGACAACCTGGAGCAGTAGATGGCTGGGTTACGGACCTCAGTGACTAACTTGGGGTCGAGAGTTGACGCAATGGCTTCCCAACAAGTGAAATCAGAGAAGAAAATTATGGGTTGGATGCGTGCCCTGGGTCGTGCTTGTCACCTAGACCCAGGGACGGTCTCCGGCCAGGATTGATCATTCAGGGAAGTTCCCTTACCTTTCTCTGTTTATTTTGATTGCCATGGGGACATGTCCTCATATTAAGTGTGGGGTGGGGGAAGGATCCCTTGTATATGTATATATGTAAAACACAATTGTTATGTTTTCCTTGAGTTTCTTTTGAGTTTGTCTGCTGTGTTGCTGTGTTTTTGCTTTTGTTTTTGTGATTGTAAATAGTAGAGTAATCATTTAAGGCGCCATGGCCCGTGGATGGATCCTTTTCGACGGGGTTCTTGAGGGTATAAGTCGACCACAAAAAAATAAATAAAAAAGCATATATAGTGGACTCTTCCTGACGACGGATCTCTTAGGCAATTTTCTTGAGGGAAGTTAGTCTAAAGAAAATACCAAAAAGATTTTTTTTTAGGTAGTGTAGCAACTCCCCCTTGGTTTTTCTTTTGACCGCGGTTCTTTTCCAAGGGTTTTGCTTGAACCGGGTGTAGTTAGTTTTTTTTTTTTTTTTTTTAGTTTGTTTTTAGTTTTTATTAGGTGTTTATGGGCGATGAGCTGAAATAGGGAAAGAACTCCTTAGCGTTGTTACACCTAAACTCAATTGACACTAGAGTGTGACGCTTAGGCTCAGTTGTTGACTCTTGTAGAGTGCCTTAAATTTGTATATTGTAACTGACTTGAGCACTCAACGAGAGTGTCTTGATAAGCCAATCTGGAGTGAGTCATGTGCCATATGTGTGTGAGGTGTTGCATTGTATTCTATGTCCACATTCGAAGCCTAGAACTTGCCCTGTGTGTGTGCAAAGCGAAATAGTAGCTCCGTTCAGTCTTAGAAGTGATATAGGCATTTCTTTGTTAAGCCAGATATAAAGTGTACCCACCTAGTTATAATTTATCATAGTTAACCCCATTGAGCCTATAAGCTTGTTTCTTTGGCAACCACATTACAAACCTTACCCAATTGTTTGAATGGCCCATCTGTTTGAACCCTTTACCTCCCATGAGCACTTGAATTGTGTAGAATATGTAAAAGTCAAAGTGTTGGGTGGTGGTTTGGTTTTTGAGTAGAATCAAAGAAATAGAAAGAAAGGTGCAAAGTTTTGAAAAATGAAAGAATAAGCGCCACTTGAAAAAAAAAATTAGAGAAAGGACAATGAATAAATGCAGTCCTTAATAAGTGGTGACTCGATAAAACTGCACCTAAGGGAGTTTGGGGGTAATCTAAAGAGAAGTGTGGTGGAAAGTATGGCCTGGCATAAGTATGGTTTGAAAGCTAAAGTAATTGTATTAAACGTGCTTAGGGAGGTTAGCCACTATATCTAAATATATCCTACCCATCACTTAGCCTACATTACAACCAAATGAAGACATAGTTGATCTTAGACTGAATGGGCTCGATTAGTAGAGTAGTACACTACGGGCAAGCCTATGGTGCATCTTTGTGGCATATGAATGTTCTTTTCGAGAGTGAGTGAAGTCTTTCTATTTGAGTTCCTACTTGTTCTTAATGTTATTCTTGTGGAACTACTCTCCTGTGTGATGTGAGGGCACTTGATTCATGACGGAAAGGTAAGTCTTCACCTTTGTGTAGAGTAAATTGAGGAACTAAGAATATTGCATGGCACGTGAGAGTCGACTCTTGAGGCATAGATGTTAGACTGCTAGGCACAACTCCTGTGATATGTTCATGGTGTGACACGTTAGGAAAATGCTTAATGAAAAGATCTTTGTGGAGTATGGTGGATTGCTCGAGGACTAGCAATGATTTGAGTGTGGGGTGTTGATAATAGGCTAGATTCACGTAGTTTAGCGCATATTTATACTCCAACTTAATGATGTTTCACTGTCTTAGGAAGGTTAAACGATGTTAAAATAGCTCTAATTGTGGATTTTATGTTTCGCAGGAGCAAAGTGTGCTTATGAGGACCTAGGATGGTGTTTGGAGCCAAATTGAAGGAGAAAACCCCCTTGGAGCTTGTAGCATGTGAAAGAAAGAAGAAAAAATTGCTAAGGTAGACTACTCAGCCATTAGCGCGGCCATAGCGCGGCCACTAGCGCGGCTGCGCTAGTCCAGGTGCTTGAGGCAGAATGAAGTCCCATTACCGCAGCCTTAGCACGTCCACTAGCGCAACCGCGCTAGTCCAGTGATCAGAGGCAGAACACTTTCCCATTAGCGCGGCCGCGCTAGTCCAGTTTAGCCTACGTTATTTCAGGGGTAAAATTAGAAGCTTGGGACAATTCCACTTTACCTATATAAGGTTCAGCTCGCCCAAAAGAGAGGATTATCAAGGTTTAGAGTCTTTTTCAAGGAAAAAAAAAGGTAAGAGGCAACGAGGAAATTGGGCATCAAATCTCATCTTTCTTCCTTGTGTTTTTCTCATTATTGATGAATTCTTCTATTGTTATTCTTAGCAAAATTATGAGTAGCTAATTTATTTAGTCTAAGGTATTGGTGGAACCTGTTGAGGATGAACATCTTGTTATATTAATATAGTTTGCTTGGTTTAATCTCTATTTGTTCAACTAAGTTCATGTTGTAGTTAATTGAAAAGCCCTCAATTAGCTGTGCCTATTTAGTATGTATCTACTCGGGAGAGAGTGCATATTTAGGTAGTTGTATAACAACACCACTCCCAAAGTATAGGAGGGATCCATAACCGAGGGTTTAAAGGTTGGATTAGGGATAACGATATCTTGGGTGCAATCTAAAGTGAGCTATAATAAAAGCTAGCTAGCGTAACTCGGGAGAGTGCGTTTAGTAAACTGTCATAATTACTCGGGAGAGATTTACGGTAACAAGAGTGTTCATGATTGATAGAGAACAGTTAGGCCAAACTATATGACATATAACAGGAAGGGATTCCATCAACGGGGGAAATCATAACCTTAGATCCTTCTCGCATTTGTTTACAACCCAGCATTAGTTATCTTCTAGTTTAATTAATTTCATTCAGTTTTAGTTAGTAGAAACACCAACAATTGTTATTCATAATCTTTGGGAAATTGATTACGAAAACGATAATTGATAGGTTAATTCACTGTGGGATTCGACTCTGGGCGAAATACTCAGATTATATTTGCAACGTCCGCTTAGTCCTTTTTATAAGGCATAGTTGGGTGTGGTCAGTAGACTAGAGCATATTGTTACCATTTTGTTTTATACACTATTTTATTACATCAAGAAATGGGGGAGGGGGGAATGCTATGCTACTGATGGGGTTGAACCCTCCACCTCAACTGTGGAAGGCAGGAAGCGACAAGGTTATCTTTATAACGATGACATGGGTTGAGCTTAAGTGAAGAAGTGATGACTCATATAATCGATCCCAATTTGTTTGATATTGTGGCATAATTGTTGTTGTCATTGTTTGACAAGGCTATCTTTATTTTAAACTTATCTTAATGTTTGAAATAAATAAAAACATAAGAAATAGTAGTGCAATGTTCTATTGAGATACATCACCAACTAGTCATGGAAATAACAGCAAGCCTTTGCTACCTTGTACTATATAGCAGGGCAAAGTATAGTAATTTGTACAAGCATAGAGTAAGGAAAAGACATCATCCACTAAAATGCAAACACTTTACACCACCCCAAGGCTCTGCAGCAATTTATCAAGTTTCTTAAGTCAATTAAATACCTAAATAAGAAGTTTTTTTTTGCTTTAGTGACAACTAGTAATGCATATAAGGACCCAGGAGCAGTTTAACACTCTAGGTATCCGTTTAGTGGCCAAGTTATGCTATTCCAACACCAAGGAATTATAACTGCTGAGGCAGTGTATAAAATAATGTTGAAAAACATAAAACAAAAGAGTGAAATCAATATAAAATATCAACGACATATCAACAAGGAAAATCAGAATGGATATTCAACGGACATATTGCACATCAGCATACCCGGTTGTGTCGCTAATGCTCCTACTTTTACAACTGAATTAAGATCAGGGTGTATTAGGCAACTTCGTCATATTACAGGGGTTAAATTGCACAATAACTAATTGTTTACGACTTATCAGCAAAATAAAATAATTTTGGTTTTGTTGTTACATCTCTGTTTGTCTGGTTGCTCACAAAGACTAAATGTATCTTCCTTTTGTTTTCTCACATCTGTTGCTTAACAGTCAAATAGTCAATCAAAGTAAATTTAGAATAAAAATAATAGTACAGTACTATTTTTATATAATTGCACTATGGTTCTTTACAAAATTTGAAAATGCCTGTGCAATTCCATGTCTTGAAGTTGACAAATGGAACACTAGCTTCTTTCTATGAGAAGCAACAGAAAAATGTCAAGTTCGAGCAACCATTCTTTGCTCAATGACTGTAAAGACTGATCCTCACGAACAGATCAATGCTATTGACACTATCTAGGTGCCCACCAAACTCAGAAATCTACAATCTAGGCCCAAAATAATGAGTTTAGTAATGGACAAGAATAATAAACAGATATCAGTCATCTGACCTAGAGAACAAAAACCCACACTCTTTCAAGCTGATCGGAAGATCCAAAATCTGGCATGATAAAGTTCGTTTGGATGGAAAATGGACAGCCATAGAAAAGTGCCTCCAACCGATCATTTAAGTTCGTTTTTGGCCCTACTTGAAATGATCCTGCCTAATTATTGCAACAAATTCTGAATGCAAACCGTCCTCTTTCTGCTTCCATATTTCTCCGTTGGCATGTACCAACCATGATATTTGAGGGGAAAGTTGCGCGTACATATCTGCGGGTAATAAATGAATAAATTTAAACTACTCAACAACATGCCAAAAGCAACTAACTTCTGGTGGCAATAACTTCAGCAAGAACAAATATATAATTTCACAATATCTGGCAACTCGTCTTCTTCTACCAATACTTCACCCTACAGACTCATCCAATCCAACACAAGCTGTACCATCTCCAGATCATCCCATAAAATAGAAAAAAACTACGTCCATTTCCCATTGAAAGAGAGGCTATTCAAAACAAAAAGCTAAATGAATTCATTCTACAGTAGTACTCTGAGCTCCCTAGCAACAATGAGTGACATTGTATATACAAGAGTCTCGTAAGGGAGACAAGTTTGTCCACGCCTATTACTATTTGGAGAATAATTTTTTATTACGAGAACCAGTATGTACAACTTTTTGCACTGTATCACACACTAGAATAAAAAGGCAGATAAAAGTTTCTCTGCACGTCAACAGACTATCTATCTATCACGCCCTAAACCATGTAAATACCTGTATTAGGAGGATGATCCGGACCTCTTGTACTGTGAAGAACCATAGTACCTGAGAGTACAGTTAAAAATCCACAAAGCACTGAAACTATGTCGCTAGCACTCTGACCAGACCAATCCTGAAACATCACGAAAAAAGAGAATGATATTAGAAACAAAAACGAGAGATTTTCCCCATGCGTTCCAAACATTCACTTTCAGAAATACCTTAAACATTATGGCACTGGCTAAAATTGTAAGCGATGTGAACATGGCATAATATATTGGAGAAACCACAGCTGTGTTAAATGTGTCCAGTGCCTGCAAGAGCCAAATTCAGGCATTTTATGTTACAAGTATAAGCCAAGCTTAGCCCCAAATGCAACGCCATGTACTTTTCACAGTAATCCTTGTAAATATTAGCCTATGCATTTGAACAACTTCAATTAGTGTCAATTCATTACTGTTTTCCATCAAAACCTTACTCTCATACTTCAACTATAATTTGATATTACAACGGAAAGTAGAAGTCTACCTTATTTAAGTAATTTAGTTGAGTAATTATACATGTAACAGCAACCATCACAAACACCCAAGTTTGAAGATGTGTAACTTGGCTTGAACCCTCCAATGTAAGCTTTATTGCTATACCGATAGCTTTGATGCTCATAACCTACAATAGAGCAACAAACGAGCTTAAAAGGAATGCTACATGCAATTTTTATCAATTGTACTTCTTAGAAACTGAGAAGGATCAGTAATGTTAAACCTATAGTTTCTTTACTTTTCATGAGGATAAATATTATCCGGTTTCATTGGAGACACAAGCATTCTATCTAAGTTACACAGTTTTGCATAGGGGCGCTGCAATATTAGCTCAATGAATAATAAATACTTAAATGTAGGTAAATTGCGATGATGTGGACTGGACCTGTTGTTAATATGTCATGCCTTTTCTCTCTATTTTAAATAGACCACCTGATTTAGCACCAGAAAGGAGAAGGGAGAAGGACAGAAGAAGTAAGAGAAATAAGAGAAGAACAAGAGAGGAATCAATCATAAATTGTTACTCATCAAGTGAAGTGTTATTCACTATTTGTTTAAAGATCTTAAAACTAATTCTATCTCAAACTAACAAGTTAAGAGTAGATAAAACAAAATAATATGATTATCACTAACTAATACAACTATTAGTTAGAGATAATTCAGACCATAAAGAGCTAAGCTTCATAGATAATTAGGTTATCTTTATTCTGTTTTAAACCTTTAAAAAATAATTAAACATAAAAGATTGTTGGTTTTTTAAAAGATGGGGCAGCAAAAATATAAGGACTCGTTTGGCCATAGATTTTGGCAAAATAAATTTGGGTTTTATTTGGCAAATACATGTTTGGCCATAGATTTTGCTCACATTTTGGCAAAATCCCAAATCCAGCTCAATAGCTGGTTTTGGGCCAAAATATCACTATAGATTTTTTAAAAATTGCCCCAAACTTTTGTATTTTATAAAAGAGCCCATCATTTATTATTTTGTAATAATGTTATTTCGTCTTCTCGGTCATCTGATAGTCTATCATGTAGTTCATTATTTGTACCAAATTTATTTATGTTCAAGACTATGGTTTGCGATAATATAATGAATGTTATTGATAATGGTATCGTTGGGTATTTGTGATGGTTTTTAGAACTTGTGGGCATAAGACATGTTTCATGTTTTTCCAAAATAAATTTGCGAAATATGTTTTGAAAACTGATGTCCAAACACATTTTCATCTTCAAACCAAACTTCACCCAAATCAGATTTTTCAAAACAAATTTGAGAATCTATGGCCAAACGCTAGCTAAAAGTATTGATTGAAAATGTCTATCAATAATTTTATTAAGCATAACAAGGCTTTAAATAACCAACTTAAAAACAAAATCTGCAGAAAATCTGCAAAATAAATATTCAAATTCAAAAACCTAAACTATCTCAACTAAATTATTTAATTAAATTTAAACTTAAACAAGGCTCCTCCTATGACTAAACTACTTTTTATTGTAGTAAATCAAATATCAGCATGCAAAATCCAACACTCCTCCTTGCTTTTGTTGCTGCAATCTATTAAGGTTGATCCTCCTCAATTTCTGCTTTGGCAATTTGTGCTTGTAATTTTTTCTAAGTTTTTTGAACTTGCATCCTCCTGCCAAACACACCCATTTTGTGGTGTCTTGAATATACCTAATTAATGTTTCCAACTTCCAAGAGAGATGAAAAGATTGAACAATCATGCCTTACTATGGCGCTTCTATCTGAATGATGATGAAATGTTGGTTGAATCTTGAAGATAATGCTATTTGTGGAGGGTAGGCGAATGAGTATTTTATTTAAAATATATGAACTGGAAATGTAACAATGCAATGAATTGGAACCTAAACTCTAATACAAAGATTGATGGTTGGTTAATCCGGTCAGTTCATCAATCGTCAGCAAGTATGATGGTACATGAATATCCTATATGTTATTCGTGTGTATCTCCAATGGCAAATTTAAAATACCTCGCAAATTGACTTGGGTTATTAGCACCAGAAGGGAGAAATATCAAGGGGAGAAGATTAGAGCATAATAGGAGAAATGAATTAGAAGAACAGAAGAGGAGTCAGTTCATAAAGTGTTAGTTATCAACATTCAACTGTACAATAGAGACACTAACCGTCAAGGACCCAAAGATGGAGCAAACACCTATATAGACCATAATATTTGTCTGACCATAGCGAGGCTCACAATACAAGACTAGTACCAATGTTATTGCAACTGCTGAGGCAGTGAACAAAAGAAAAGCTGCAAAACAAAGAGTGAAACATCAACTAAAAGAACTACACATCAGCAAGGAAATCAGATGATATTCAAGGAAATATAGCACAGGCCTACCTGGTTGTGTAGCTAATGCCCATATCTCATCCACTGAATTAAGATCATGTTCACCAGGTGCGTGAAGAACTATGACAGTAGAACCCACTATACATAGAACACATCCTAATACTCCCAGTTTCTTCAACTTTTCCTTCAGTAAGAAATGTGCTAGAACAGCACTGAAGCAAAGCACCAAATTATATGGAAGAAAATCGAATAAGCAATTGTCCAGAAAAAAATAAAGTCAGTAATAGATTTACCTAACAATTATACTTAAAGCTCCAAGGGGGGTCACAAGAACTGCTGGTGCATAAATATAAGCCACGAAATTTGCAAATTCTCCAACAATCACTGCAAGGATTATGGTGCATGTTGCGCTCAATATTAGAATAACAAATTCAGGACATATTCTCTGAAAAACAAGGAGCAATTCAAGACTTACTAATAATCATCCCAATCCACCAAAGAGGCTCCCGTAGATAACCATATCCGCCCGAGCCTTCAGCAAGAAACAAATATCTCATTCTCAAATAGATAGAGCAACAACAGATTTCAAATCATCAGCTTTTAAATTAACTTCTATTTAGTGTTGATACGGAAAAGCATCTTCAATATATAAACTTTACAAATGATGTGCATGATGTATCTATTTGTGCTGTGGAGACTAGCTGATAAATTACAGCTTCAAGGAAAAACAGCATGTTATAGTGAAGTGTGATCTATTACACCCATCAGTTATTAAAGTCAAGATTCACATATTATGTCTTTAGCTCATTTCTTGTTCAGTAACATACATAATTAGTACTTCCTACTACAGCAGTTGGACTATATTGTATTCCGACAGTGTGGGGAATATTAGAAGATGACAGATCATATGATTCGGAATACCAAGAACAATCATTTTAATGGACTACAAGCATAATGGGAAAAAGCACACTCATTGAGCTGGCCCCATTCCACCAGCATAATCCAAGTATTACAGGTGCTAAGCTTAAACAGGTGCTGCTTGAGCCACTCCAATTGCTAAAGCATTGTCATTAGTCCTAGATAACCTCCACGAATACTATAACGCAGCTGAATGGTCAAAGTTCTGAAGAATATGAACTCTTTTTTAAACACTTCGCCAAGTCTATTCAAAGACTACTTACTTAAATGATATGTGCAAAGTGTCAATTCCAATTTAAGTAACTTGGTACTCACTTTTCCCCAGAAATGTACATAGATTCGGAGAGAAGTGCAAATTCCATTCCTTATGTTTTTGAACAAGTCTGCCCTTTTCCCACTCAGATACTGCTTCGAAAAGACCCGGCACCTTTAACAAACAGCCATATGTATTAGTTATACTCACCATAACTCTACACTTTCCACAAGCATTACACTACTGATCTTATTTAACAGTCAAATACCTACATCGTCGTGTATCAACAGATCATAATATAGCCTTAAACTTCTTACTTTAGCTATCAAGAAAATAGTAGCCTTAAACTGTATTTAAGCAGAGAGAAAATAAAGAATTTCCAGGTGAAGAACTTGTGCTTCACCCGCAATACAAATATGGGGACATCTGATAAGCTTGTACCACCAAACCACTATAAAAGACCCCAACATCATCAGTCTGTTACCACTTCATATTTCCAAGTAAGGACAAACAACAATATAGTCACCAAGCATAATCTCCCTTTCCATCAGTCCAGAAACAACATCTGATATATCCCGTAAACTTTAATCACTCTGCCTCTTGGCTGATGGTAATGCCGTAAATGGTTAGAAATTTAAATCAAGCAAGCAACCAACCAACTCTGACTCAATCCTATAATAGCTGGTGTCAACTATATGAATCCTCAATATCCATTATATATAATAGTAACCATTTCATTTCAATATTTTAAAAAAAAAAAAAAAAAAAAAAAAAAAGCTTTTTAGAAAACTTATTAATTTTCAAACTAAATGTTCTCAAAATTTCACACTTTCCTCGACACTAACAAGTAAGAGAAAGTTTTTAACTGTATTCCCAATTAGATGGTATCGTCTATATAGATCATTTACTTCCATTACATTTTGTTCTTAGCTAAATTTGCATCATTGGTTGAGATTTTGTAGATATTATTTCAAAGGAGGTTTAGTCTTCCTAAGGCTGCATACTTCAGACCCATTGTGGTCCGGCCCTTCCACGCCACTTTTTAGTCTTCTTAACCTCAGCAGGAAGTCACACACACACACAGAGAGAAATAGAAAGAGAGAGAACTGAGTATATCAAACAACTTTTAGCAAAATATCTAGCCAAACACTAAGTTGCTGAACTTTTTTAGCAATCACCTATCTATCACACAATTAAGACTCCATGAATCCAGAAAGAATTGACAAAGTTCAAAATCAATAAAAAAAGAAAATAAAACGTGGGACAATTAGACCTAAAAGTATTTTAACCATCAAGAAACGTAAGAAATTCGATTACTCACTGGCTCGAGTTCCAGAGGAGCCGGCCTTCTGAAGACCCTTCTTCTTGATAATGAAACTTGATCCAATAAACGCGCTAGACACCACAGCCAATATAAAACCAGTCAAATTAGCACTGTACATGATGATCCCAATATTATTTCTAAAGCTTTGTTCTGGAATTTAATTCTCATCTGAATTTTCCAAGAAGAGAAATTTCAACACCCAAAAAGGTTTCCTTTAATATACTCAACAAGATTACACTAGTAAAGAAAGGCTAAAATAGCAAGGCAAGA
Organism: Nicotiana undulata; assembly: GCA_005239495.1. Lineage (NCBI taxonomy): Eukaryota > Viridiplantae > Streptophyta > Magnoliopsida > Solanales > Solanaceae > Nicotiana > Nicotiana undulata. The sequence goes on from ML287322.1 coordinate 18,112, forward strand.
AAAGGGTTCTTGAGTAAATAGGTGAAAAGAAGTTTGAAATACTTAAAAACTCTTATATCTTTACTCAATTAAGGAAATGGGTATGTGAGAAAATTGGAGAAAAGGGGGTTTGAGCTAACAGTCTAAGCTCGTTATGGAGAGTGATGGTTAGTTAAGGAGAAAGAAGACAATTTATACGTTTGTTTTTAAGGGAGGAGAGCGAATTGTGGTTCCAAGAAGCATAATCTTGTCATGCTTTGATTCGTTGAGTTTTGGATTGATTTGGATATTTTACTTCTTTGGTAGTGTTTATGGCTGCATCAAAACTATACATTCCGTGTAGCTTTTTATATATTTGTAACTTAATTCACTTGTTTCATTTCACCTAACATTATTTCTCTTTATTTGTTTTAAAAAGAATCATATTTTTGTATATTTATAAATAATTTAAATTTAAATGTTTTATTTTCTAAATTCAAAATCATAACAAAAAATCTATTTTTCTTCGTAAACTTTTGGCACAGTTTCTTTATTTTAATTTTATTTTTTTCTTTTCTAGAAGAGGATGGTGTAATGACCTGGCCGGTCGTTTTGATAGTAATACTTTCCCCGTATCTTTTTCTGTTTATGTTACTTGTCGGGAGGTTTTGTTCGTGGTTTCGGAGTGTTTTGGGACACTTAGTCCCTAAAACAGAAACTTAAGTTCTAGGATTTTGACCGTAGTTGGAATTGTTTGAATTGGAGGGTGATTCGTGTTTTTAGCATTGTTTGATATGATTTGAGGGCTCAACTAAGTTCGTATGGTGTTTTAGGACTGGTGAGTTTCGGATGCTTAACGGATCGAAATTGGACTTGTGTATTGCTGAAGTTTTTTATGGTTTCTGGTGTTTCACACCTACGATGGGGAGACCCCAGGTGCGGGATCTCACGTGCATAGAAGCAAGCGCAGAAGCGGATTGGGATGTTTGGTCAGGGGTCACAAGTGCGAGGAAATTTCCACATCTGCGATGCCCGCAGATGCACTTAAGAACCCCAGGCGCGGAAATGAAGAGGATCAGAAGAGTCCACAGGTGCGATATTTTTCCCGCACCTGCGCTAGCGCAGATGCGGATCATAGCCCACAAGTGCGGAGGCAGATGGGAGTAAGTGGTTTGCGCAGAAGCGCCATTTTTTCTCACAAGCGGGCACGCAGGTGCGAGCCTAGTCTCGACAGGGGCGGAAATGCCTGGGCAGAACCTATTTAAGGGAGACTTCGAGATTTTTGGGCATTTTCATCATTTTGAGCTCGGACTTTGGAGGTTTTTTAGAGGGTTTTTGAAGAGATTACTGAGGTAAGCTTCTTGTATTTATTTTTCTTCACTAATGATGTTTCCCCGCTGATTTCCCACCTACTTGGTGTATTTTTGAGGTGAAATTTAGGGATTTGAGGCTAGGTATTTGGAAAGTGAATTTTGGGGATTTGAAGGGCCATTTGGTGTCGCATTTTAGTCAATTTGATATGGTTAGACTTGTGAGTGAATGGGTTTTCATATTTTGTGACTTTTAGCCGATTCCGAGACGTAGGCCCGAGGAGACTTTTTAGGGCGATTTTCGAATTTCTTGTTAATGTCTTGATTTCATTAATTAACTTAGTATATTATAGTTGTATTTTTATGTAATTGTGTTTGGCTAGATTTGGTTTGTTCGAAGTCGGATAATCGAATAAAAGGCATTCTTACGGATTGATTTGAGCTTGCTTCGAGGTAAGTGGCGTGCCTAACCTTGTGTGGGGGAAATCCCCTTAAGATTTGGTACTGTTGTGATATGTGAGCGCCGTGTACGCGAGATGAAGAGTGCGTACATGGGCTATTGTTGAAAAGATCGATTTGTGTACTGAGTTGTAACCTATTTTCATTCTTAATTGAGCTATACCAACATATGTAGTTATCATGTCTAGTATAATATCGCATGTCTACGTACTTTAACTGCTTATTTGAACTTTGTGCAGCATACCTAGTTGATTTCTTGCTTTTCCTTGTTCTTTATCAGTCTTAACTTTAGAACTCTTGATGTTAACTGTTGTATTTATCGGTTTGAGTTGTGTGTTTACTTTTGAGACTACGAGGCTGTTCCTCGGGAGTTTTCCCTACATATTTACTTTTGAGAATATGAGGCGGTACCTCGGGAGTTCTCCCTGCATATTTACTTTTGAGATTACAAGGTGGTACCTCGGGAGTTCTCCCTGTATATTTACTTTTGAGACTATGAGGCGGTCCCTCGAGAGTTCTCCCTACACATTTACTTTTGAGACTACGAGGCGGTACCTCGAGAGTCTCTCTGCATATTTACTTTGGGACTAGGAGACGGTATCTTGGGAGATCCCCTGTTGTTTATCCATGTGTGTTGTACTGTTATTTTGCTGTGTTTTCCTTTTTGTTAAATTCCAGTCTCTTAATATACTGTTATATTCTCTTGCTTTATTTATTATATACGAGTGGGCCTGACATGACCTCGTCACTACTCGACCGAGGTTAGGCTTGGCACTTACTGGGTACCCTTGTAGTGTACTCATGCTACTCTTCTGCACATGTTTTCTATGCAGATCCACGTGCTCATTATCGGCCATGTCATTAGTGAGCACTGATAGTTGGAGACTTCATGGTATATCTGCTGTGTCCCCAGATCTCGAAGTCCCCCCCCCCCCCCCCCCCCCCCCCC